>JAXRJS010000015.1:1162500-1365000 GCA_037127375.1 Dione juno | reverse complement strand
AAAAATGGTTTACTGAATTTCGCTGTGGCCGTAAAAGCACTAAAGATGCCGAACATCCTGGACGCCCAGTTGAGGTCTCTACACCCGAAACAATCGAAAAAATTCGCGATATGGTGTTGGCCGACTGAAGATTGTAAGTGCGAGAGATTGTGGAAGCCGTAGGGATCTCGCATGGCTCAGTGGTTTCAATTTTGAATGATCACTTGGGCATGAGCAAGCTTTCCGCAAGATGGGTGCCACGTTTGCTCACAGTGCACACACACACACACAAATAATTTGTTTTACAGCTATTATAGTGACATTTAACGATCAGAAGGTAATTTTGTAATATTTGATAGAATGCCGTCTATTGATAGGTAACTTAAAATCATTTTCGAAAACCAACATTCAATTGTGTTTAAAAATCTATTGTAATATTTAATAGTATCTGTCAAGAGATGTTATTTATTGAAATAAAATTTCTGCATTATGTATCGATATATATCTTAAATACATATCCTTAATACATCTACAGAACATAGATGAAATTAACGTAGTATGAAAGTATAGAAAAGTCAATGTTCATAAAAGATTTTAAAAATGTATTAATGGGTCGATTTATATAGCGTTAAGCTACCGTGACAGTTATTGAAATATAAGCTAAAAAACTACGCAGTGGATTTTTGTCCGTATGTTTGTTTATTTATTCGCGAATCACGTAAAAGCTATTGGCCAAAAAAAATGAAAATTGTAGAAATTCCAACATTACAACAGTTTCTTAAAAAAAAATTACTGATAAACTCGAATTAGTTTGATTACTGGTATGTACTAAAGAATGAATAAATTTTGTTAGCTTGACAGCATTTCGACCTAAATATAGAATAGTTGTCGTCCTGGCTTTCAATGAGGTTTCCGCAGAAAAAAAAATAGACATCTTTTAATTCGATTACTAGCAAGTGAAGCTAAAGTATATATAATAGATTTTGTCGAATAAATTACTTTAATTTATTCGACAAAAATGTCACATCTTTGTAATATGAGCATTATTTAAATTTAAATAACGTTTTTTTAGTATAATATTTTACTTTAACATTGGCGATGTTTGAAATAGAAGATAGTAGTAGTACATTTGTCAGGACTGGGACAAAGAACGCGAAGAACGCTGTGTATTTAAAAATTAAAATATGTTCAGTTTACTTCTTTTCAATAAAAAATAAATAGTGTTGGTATGATTTGGATTATAAATTTCAAATGTGAGAAGTGGTTATTGTATTTTTTACGCTATGATAGAAAAGCTAGAACATAATCTGCTTAGACTAAATTTTATTTACATATACATTTACGTTTTAATATATACATGCAAGAAACATATAGATGCATTGATCGTGATTTTTAATAATAGAATAGATAGAGTAAATCGAAGAATTGCATTGTGACGTAGGTATAGAATTTTAAAACGATCGCGATTTAGCTAATTTAACCGGGTGAAGCCGTGAGCGGGTCGCTAGTATGTAATATAAATATTATAATACATAACATATACATATATAATATTATATATGTATATCTAATGTTTTTACATATATAATATATTTACTGAAACATGATATTAAAATATTTACTTTTATAAGTGAATGCTCTTGTACTGGAAATTATTAACGAATGAGCTTCACACTGTATCCCGCACATTAGAAAGGTGTATATTCCAAATATCCTTTCTACGATTTGGTTAGACAAAAACACAGTTTTAGACAAAAACACAGTTTTAGAGTTAGCCTTAGCGAGGTATTCGGAAAAAAGCTCTCAGCGGGAAACAACTCCCATAAAAACAGATTTAGGTTTCACAAAGTAAAGGTACTCCTTACGGTATGTCAACAATGGACATAAAATATACAGTATATATTATCGCCTCTCTTATTGCCTTCTACTATAGATTAGATCCCATATTAAATAATAAATATTTACTAGAAAATTTAAATTAAATTAAATTGATTTAAATGTATACTGAATAATTGCCTTTGACGTGTACATACGCGACGGTTGTGGCACACATTTTGGTAAGAAAAAATGCATTGTCGGTTGTCGCGCTTAATTTTGATACTCAACACGAAATATCCTGAAGTTCTGGCAAGTGGAGGAAGGAGTGTCTTGGCACTGAGTTCTTTTGACCTACCCTGCTTCATATGAGATGTAACATGAAAAAAAAAAAGTAGCGCTTATAATCATATAGTATCAATGAAGAAAACCGTGCTCAGGCGGTTTGGGTACTCAGTACGTTGAGAGAATGCGTGAGAAATAATGGTAAAAAACTACTAGTCAGTGTTATTAGAGGTAGGCGGAGACCTCGGTTTTCGAGAACACATTGTCTAAGATACTGGAGGAAGGTCGCGTTTAAAGCATGATGACCCCCTGGGGGCAATGTACGAAGAGCTTAATGTTCAGAGGATTAGGCGATGAGGTACATATGTAGAAACCGTAGTGGTCCGTTCTCTCTGGCTACCCCTCTAGGGATAAAGCGTGACGATATGTATGTATGTATGTTAAATCATATAAGTTGAATATTGAGGTTTTTATAATGAATTCTAAACCAAAATATCTTCCAATTTGTCAGAACGGCTTGACTAGACGAATCTGTTTAATAAACGTTAACTCCACACCGTCTGGGTGTTTATTGAGCCGTCATCGATTTTCCCCAACTTTACTTCAACTTTCTCAAGTCAAAATGTTTATTTAACTACATTACTATTGGGAAAACAATTTAAATTCTGACAGAGTTTCCCGGCTAATTTAATTTTCTCTTTATTATTAACGTATTTGTTAATACTACGTACTGTTTAATATCATTTTCTTCATTCTATACTTGAAAGTTATATTATATTTATCAATTTGGTAAATAATATTTATATTATAATATTTATATTATAATAATATTTATATTATATTTATCAATGGTAAGACAAAGCGCGGCGTTGAGTTCCGCCACTCAACAAGTAATATCTCAAAAATTATGCGGAAAGTGGTAAGTGTATCTTAGCACTAGATTTTTATTTTATATATGGTACTGATTTTAATATACTTCTTAATATTATCAAGAAAGATGTAATTACTTATTTTAACATAGTATGCTAATATGTATTATATATATATATATATATATATATATATATATATATATATATATATATATATATATATATATATATATATATATATATATATATATATATATATATATATATATATATATATATATATATATATATATATATATATATTTGGTGTTAACAATACACTGAAGCAAATAATGAGGCAAGTTTAGGCATTATATTGGTTAACTTTAGATCAACAATGCGCTTTAAGCTCTTACAAGTGTAAATACATACTATGGTTAGGCTTAGTGCGTACATATATATGCTTAATAATATATGCTTATATTGAACAGGCTTGTATTATTTTATACATATGACTTCTATAATGATAATGACCAGTTCGATTCCTTTCTAAAATCTTGTATTGAAATTGTACGTAAAATTTGATATAAACATAAATAATTATTAATAAAAAGATACACTCGCTATTCTAGAAATATAAAAAAGAACTTGTTTTTTTATGCTAGACTAATAGTAGATCCTTTCTTTACTGTGATATGATAATCTGCTGCGCAAAACCAATGTTAATTCAAAGACTTGAGTTACAGTTAACGTCATAAAATAATAAATAGCATAAAATAAAATAAATAGCCTATATATATATATATATATATATATATATATATATATATATATATATATATATATATATATATATATATAATGTATGTATGTAAATAAAATGGATATTTAAATAGTTCCTAACATAAAACGACTTAACAAGGTTTTGAGCTAACCAATGAGCTAACCGTATATAATAGGCAATTCCTTTAGATTAACTTCTATTTGCGAACAGCACATGTTGTACAATAATATAATAGGTACATTTATTTAGACACTTTTTTGAAGTCATCGTTGAGCTTAGGGTCAGAATGCCTGACTGACTGACAGGCATGTGAATGTGATTGTGGGTTCGATAGCCAATTTAGGGAATTAATTATTTTCATTGTTCTATCGAAACAGGTCTAGTAAGACCAGAGTGTGGTTAGTACCGCAATTTAAAACTCACTATCTAGAATTCTGGCGGAAAGTAGGGAAACGGGAGAGTGTTGACACTATACTATATACTATATGGCATACATACTATATAGCACAGCTACTTTAGCTGAAAAATAAAACATAAAATTGAGAGAGCGAGATTATTAAATTGAATGTACGTGAGAAATTCATATAACAAAATAAAACACATTATAAAAAATTGTCATATCTAGTCGTTATTTAATATCTAACTATTTCAGACTTAGTTCAGTCTAGAATTCTCGTTACGTTCGGTGTTACTTTACCCAAAAGCCGAGATAATATTGGAAGCCACATAATACCCTGATACTTGTTGTATAAACAACATGTTTTCTTTTATATTTTATTGCTTTTAGGTTTTCTACTTACAGTATCTACCTAGAAACCTGTAAAATTCTCGGATATCGCTTGAAACAACCAAAAATATGTAGATTAAAAATTCAAACTAAGGATTTTCCTGGAACTACTTATACCAATAGGCGTACAAAGTTAGCTGAAGAACGGTATTATTTCTCGCCTAGAGCAAATAGAATATTTAAAAAAAAGTTTATATACTATATTATTATACACAGCTTTACGCTAGATCTCGCGTATAACAGAGTAGGCAAAGAGAGTTTCATTTCAATACAGGTACTCTGGCCTATGGTATCCGCTTCGGTCACAAATTCGAAATATTGTGTGTTGAGTGGCGGAATCAACGCCACATTTACTAAAGCTAGGAAATAATTCATAAATTCACCGAGTTTATAAACAGACCATATGCTGCAGCTTTATTATACGAACGCGCTGGACCGATTATAGAAATATTTTATACGTCATCATCCTTTCTTAGATATAGCTTGTCAGGCATAAAGTCATCCCTTTAAAATAAGAATGATTCGTATATTCGTTAAAATATTTTTATTATTTTTAAAAGTGTTATTCTACGTATGTCATAGAAACGGATAAATTTAAATGTAGCAAGATTTGAATCCACGCCTCTTGGAAACGCAAGGCAAATATATATTCCATATTTTGACATTATTCTAATTAACATAATATACTATTTAACATAATATTGTCATTTAAAACATTGCGGTTACAATCTGCAATCATATTAAACACAAAAGTAAACCATATTGTATAAAATTGGCTTTCATATAAAACGATCAGTATCTGGCAATATTCACATTAATGTTATAGAATATAGGTTAACGAGTTTGTTAGGAAATTCATTTATGAGTAATAATTAATTATTGTTTTATGGATGTCGACGTCAATTATATCGAAATTGAAATGTGCCTACTTTTTAAGCTAATATGCTACTCGAGAGAATGTTGAATTTTTGCTTTTGTTGTTTTTGTTTACATTTCCACTATTGTTAGATATTTCGAGGCATTGAGCTTCGCCATTCAACACACAATGTCTCTAGTTTGGGCAGAAAACTGAAAAAGAAGTGTCCTGACTCTAGACTCTCTCGCTAAGACTCTAGTCTTCTTTATACACACCTACTTTGTTTTGTGGGAAAGGAGCAAATATACACAATACGAATTTTTATTCAACTTCTACATTATATACACAATAAAAATTGTACGAATGCCCATATATATATATATATATATATATATATATATATATATATATATATATATATATATATATATATATATATATATATATATATATATATATATATATATATATATATATATATATATATTAAAGATAATTAAGATTGATATTGGCATGGTAAAGCGCAGCTTGAAAGAACTGGAGAAGAGTCTGGAGTAAAAAAGGGAGTCAGTCAAGGAGACCCACTATCTCCAAAACTATTTTCAGCAGTGTTAGAAGATATTATAAGATAAATAGAATGGACCAGCTTTGGAATAAGTATAAACGGAGTTAAACTAAACCTTAGAATTGCTGATGACCTAGTCCTTTTTGTAGAAAACTCTAAAAACGTTGCAAACTATGCGTCAACGATTAATATATGAAAGCAACATTGTCAATTAGTATCGATAAAACAAAAGTAATTACAAATATACTGAGGCACGCTGTAAAGCTTAAGGAAGACCAAATCGAATATGTAAATGAATATAATATAATATATTATATACTTAAGACTTATTTCGGTAAAACATCAACTCCATAAAGAAGCAGAAAGGAGACATGGAAACGGTACTTGGTCATAAACATCCAAAATCGATCAAATGCTAATATATATATATATATATATATATATATATATATATATATATATATATATATATATATATATATATATATATATATATATATATATATATATATATATATATATATATAGCTAAAATATGGAGAGAAGTATGCTAAATATCAGAAACAGAGATAAGTAGAGAGCTATCAAGATAAGGAAAATGACAAAAGTTAAGGATGTAGTATGCAACATACGCTCTTTGAAGTGGAAATGGACTGGACATATGATGTGGACAAAAATAGATAAATGGATAAAAGATGTCACAGAGTGGTACCCCAGAGATGGAAAAAGGAAAAAGCGTAGACAGACAAAAAGATGGGAAGAACCTCCCCAAAAAATGGACCTCCCCAAACGCTAGAGGAGACTAGTTGTAAGATGTCTTGGTCAGAGAATAAAGGCTGATTGTTTATTTTTTATTTATATAATTGATAATTAATTATCATTAATTTATTTTAGGAAATCCATTCTCCACTTTCCGTCTGAATTCCTTGCATGTTGAGAGGCGAAGCTCAACGCCGAACGTTTACAGTCAGACTTTGCCACAACTACATCTTGTTCTACCTCTATATATCTCATCTACCTATAAGGCTATCTCATTATATGAACATCACTATACAATAAAGTAAATTAATTTAAACTTAATTCACATATCAATATAAATATTGCCATAATTTTATTATGGAAGCATGAAAAGCTTTCATGTTACCTCACCGAGGTATTCTAATATCATATCCATATAAATGTAAATTAGCACCGCGTAAGGGTTGCTAGAATCTGAAGTGGCTGTGGGGTTTTACTTTACATATTTTTTTCCTTTTACTTTCCTATGCATTTCATTTTACTATCAAAGTTAGTGAATACGAATTGAATAATATTTAGATTTGTTTTATATTAACTTCGAATAATAAGATTGAGACTATCTGAAGTCGTTTTTTTATGTTGTGTGTTGTTTTATACTATCTTTGTTTTACGTTTTATCTCATTTAACAGTTTAGACAACCTTAAACAGACTGTAGCTTCAGAAAGCAATCCAAGAAGTATATTGTGTTAGACACTTCTAGTTGTATTAAATAAAGATAGGCTTCTATAAACAGTTTACTATAAAACTCAAAATTAAATACAATCAAATATCATACATGCTTGATTAACGAATCATAAATGGATGAAAATCGTTTATTATAATATCTTAAATTGAGAACTGTCTTTGCTTTCAAATGTTTGTGCCGAAAGAAATGTATATAGAGTTGTCTGTCCGTCTATCGCTATAATATTAAGATGTTGCAGCACTTGACGCTAGTCCAAGATACTTTCATATCTAGTTCTCTCTATCTCCATAGTGTGTTGAGTTGCATAGCTCAACGCTGAACTTTGATTGGATACAGTTTATACTATAATTTGAAATAATATAAAAAAAAAAACAAATTGTATGAAATTATTATAAAAAGAATTCCGTTTCAGTGGTCTATTTACACAAAAAAAGGGAGAAAATGAATTACATGTTTATAATAAGCGAAGAGCGGATAATGCAAGAATACATCTCAGGATTTTCCCTACTGTGATGAACGAAATCCAATTTTGTGAAATTTATTATATTTAAGCCGTTTTTCAGGCTATCGTGGCGCAGCAGCACAGCGTCTAGATGTTAACGCGATGGTCGTGGGTTCCTACTCTGAGAGAATTAATTGTTTTATTTTCTCGTTTTGGTAACAAGACAAGCGCGGCGTTTAGTACCGCCACTCCACAAATAATGTCTCAAAATTGGGCGGAAAGTGGGGAACGAACTGTTTTAACACTAGGTTCCCGTCCACCCAGCTAGATGGGGGAAATAACGTGAAGCATTTTCTTCTTATTAGTTTTTAGTTTCACGCTTCATCGCGCAAATAGCAGGGTAAATTGTGTTTAGTGGCGGAGCGACGCTGCATTTTGTTAACCAGAGCGGGTAAATGAAAATAAATTATTCCCCCGAGTGAGAATCGAACTCATAACCACCGCTCTAGAGTAAAACGTCAGCGTTCTAAATTCAAAGATAAATTTTTCAAAAATTTTAATTTAGAAAAAAAAATACCGAAGCAAATATTTCAAGTTATTTTTCAAATAACCGAATTGAAAATCGGATTCATATTTATTTTCAAATTGGCCAAAATAACATAACGTAAGGCAATTCGTGAAAACGATTTAATTAGAACAGAAATAGAAGCAATCAAAACGTTCCGATATATCAGTTTCCGTAATCAAATGTCATGGACGCGATCGCTTGTTGATTTGGGCAATGTGTTGCCGCGGTATGTTGTATTAACAGCATTTTTCAAATATTTCATACCATTGTGGCGTTGTTTGAATTTTGTAGATGTTTATTGAATATGGCTGTCTGGTTTTATTCAATTTAGCAAGTCCTTATAGCAAATAAGATTTTGTTACATACAAATCGTCTTTACTATGTGTTATACCACACTAAAGAAAGAAGAATATTGAGAAAACGTATGAAAATTTGATGTATGAGATGATTGACTAGATCGCTTGAACGGTATCCAAGAGGCGATAACGACAAAAATACGTTTCTAAATAAAGATACAGGTCAATTTGGGACAAATAAAGCAAAAGAAATGAATTTCAGTCTTGTTAATCGGACAGAGTTTTTATGCGTGTTTTGGTAAATTTACTTCCTATGCCGTATTCTATTAATTATCTTTGGTATGTTTTTGTCTATTCGGTACTTCAATAGAGAAAATGGAACGTCGTTTAACGCAATCCAATATAACCGATCATGCGACGCCCCCAGCGTGATTGAAACCTATATGGTACTTCCCGTTCACCTAGAATCATGAAATTTGACAAGAACTTACACAACAAATTAAAGGGAACTATCCCAAAACTTATAAATTAGTGAAAAAATATTACTATCTTAAATTTCTAGTTAATTTCATACAAAAATACACGCAAATGCCGTTCAAATTTCAACTTTTGTAAGTTGTAGAGGTAGTACCTCTAGTTGTAGGAAGACCTACCTACGACTTACCTACCTGCCCTATGTTATAAAAGCAGACCTACAATCATGAAATAGAAATCATGGAACTCTCGTCACGAGAGTGCGAAGTGCGACTCGCACTTGACCGGTTTAATTTTTCTTATAAACTTATAACAGCTATCGCATATATGTATATACGTTATATAGTGCCCACTTTATAACAATTTCGGAAAATTTGAATGCAATGGATAACATCAATTTTTTGCTTTGTCTTACTATACCAAGAATTATTAATAAATTTGAACAGCATGTTGTGTTTGACATATAAATTGATTGACATATATAAAAAAAAGTTTTAATAAACATATACTTTTTACTGTAACTATTCTTTTTTCTTTTACTTTTCAATGGAACCCCAAAGAAAAATGCCTTAGCTGCTTACTTAGCATGTGATGTGATTATAGTTCAATCTCCATTTCGTATCATTCACCTAAATTATTTCCTCGTTTGAGGTCGAAAATAAAGTAAAGTGAAGAACGGTAAAACATGTTTTATATTATGTTGATGTCAGAAGCGGTATGACGTTTACTTGGATACGTAACTGTACCAATTAGCAATATCTTATCATATACCAATTAATTTATATACATATATATATATATATATATATATATATATATATATATATATATATATATATATATATATATATGTAATTGCAGTGTCTGCTTGTGGATTCAAAACAACTGTACTTTCTAAATATTAAAGTTATCATGTTAATGCAATGGAAAAGACAGTTTTAAGTTGAGTTTACAAATAAAAAATTTTTCAATTCAATGGAGTCGAACTTACTACCAACTTAGCAATCAGAATGACAAATAACAAATCAAGACTGACATTAAACAGACTAATGATACCTAGTCATTCGGCATATAACAAAGTCATTATATCCAATAATTAATCTTATTTGCTATTAGCGATAAGATAATTCATTATATAAATAGTATTAATAATGTATCAAAGTTTCAACTTAAAGTCGTAATAATGAACACTATACCAACTTTAGTCCTCTTGTACTTCTCACATGGTGTTCTAAGTGAAAATATACTTAACGATAGACCTATAATAGGTGTTCTATCTCAAGAACAATCGATCTATCTCCATACGAAATATCCAGAGGAAAATTATACAAGTTATATTGCAGCTTCGTATGTCAAAGATGTAGAGGCATCTGGTGCGAGAGTAGTGCCAATTTTGTAAGTATTTTAATATTATTGTCATATATATGTATGTATGTGTTTGCTTACTAAGTGTATGCTGATTGATTTATTTGTTGAAAATTTTCATATTTAGAGGTTATTTAATTGCGTATTCTGTTCGAGGGATGGTAAAAATATATGCTATAGATAATTTCTTTATATGAGCCAAAAGTGTAACTAAAGTGAGTAAACTCTAACTAAAGTGATACCAACTGGTTATTGGTTCTGGTACATTACAAAAGTGTTGTTCTCATTTACTTTTACGACGCATAGGTGGATATTTTTTTGTTATATTTTTATATATATAGAAAATATAAGTTCACGACTGTCGCATTCCCTCCAAAGACGATTAAATTAGTATCAGTAATTATAAGTTCCTCGTTTTCCGAAAATATTTAAGTGCATATAAAGTGGCGGAACTTAACGCCGCACTCTGTCTTTACCTGAGCAGGGAAATGTTTTATAGTTAGGTGTGCCACTGCATACTAAATATTAATTAAATTATATAAAAATTATATTACAAATTATTTAATTATTTTTAATCTCTAATTCAGTTCAAAAATAGCAATTATAGATTACTGTGTTAATCAGTTAGCTCGCCATTCATTTACAGCGAAATCTCTACTATATAGTTTGGACTTTAACGCTCAGTACTAACGCCGCTGATCTAAGCCTAATTCCTGGCTTTCTAGCTTTTTGCAGAACAGAAAACGCTTTCAAAAATCCCATCCACTTTTTTTAAAGTGAACAGATAACATATTGCTACAAAGATTTTTTTTATTCAAAATATATCGATTTTTAAATATATTTGAGTTTTTGATGATTGTGAAAAGAGCGGTGTTGAGCTCTCTCACCTCACCCATCTCGAATGCCTTTAGTACTATTTATACTGCGTTTAACATGAAAAAAATTAAGACAAAATAAATTAAACTTAGTTTAAAAATGATATATTTGTTTATTATTAAATTATATTATTAAATTATAATAAATTTTCCGTTGTGTATTCTAGAATCGGCAAGGATCGCAGTTACTATGAAGACCTTATGGGGAAGATAAATGGGTAATTTGTACACAATTTAAAGCAAAAAAATCGATATTTCACATATAAAAGTTACTTGATGACACTATAAAACATTTGCATTTATATTTACAATTTAAACACAGTATACAAATGCTATTAATTTGCTTTATATAAAATATGACCGTATGTCCATGAATATGACTACAACCAAGCGTTAAAATATGTTATATAAACAAATATCTTTTAAATTTTGTTAAAAAATATATGACATACAGCTTTATAGCTTTTCCCGCATATAGCAGAATAGGCAAAGAGAGCCTAGTATCAATAAACATTGTTCTCTGATTTTCTCCCAAAATCTAGAACGGGTTCAGTTGCGGAATTTAACGCATACTGAAGTTTTGCCAGAGCGGAGAGACGATAGTAATTTATCATTACTACGAGTGAGGGTCGAACCAATAACGCTTTTACAGTCAGACTCTGTCAGGCAATATATTTTATACTAGCGATCTCACTCGCTTGCTCGTTGTTCTCAGATTTACTTCATTGTTCATATAATGTTTTTTTCCCTTTTGAATCAATTTGTCTATGAAAACTATGTGTACACAAATTCAAATTATCATTTTGTATGAAATATTTTGTTTGGGCAGAAGGAATTCCCGCAGTATACATGGCTTTTGCTGCGTAAATCACGATCCCGCAGGAATTTGGGGATACAAAATATACACGATACACGTCGCTCCATAACTAGTGAAAATATAAAAATAAAGAATAAAAATTAAAAATATAATAAAAATTGGTTCAACAGTTCCCAAGATTAACCCGGAGAAACGAATTCACACGCTACGAGTATTTTGAAATCACACGCAGATACTTTCATTTAATACATATATAAATATAAATATATATATATATATATATATATATATATATATATATATATATATATATATATATATATATATATATATATATATATATATATATATATATATATATATATATATATATATATATATATATATCGATTTTGAACCACTTTTATTTGTTTTAACACATACAAATTTCTTATTGATGTTCAACTTTTATATCAATAGGTTTAAATCAATCGTTTACATAACTCGTATGTTTGATTAAATTGATTAATTTTATCTTTAAAAGCGATACCACTAATATATATGCCATCATACAGTTTCGAATAATGCGCCATTACTGACGATAGAATCTATAGGTAAATCTAAAAGTTACGTTGTCCGATAGGTGTGGGTTCGATGTGGCCATTTGGCGAAATTATAAGTAATCATAGTACTTTGTTGCCCAGTGTTCACTGTTAGATTTCGCCACTCAACACGCAATGGCACTCTTATTTCAGCGGAATGTCTTGACACTAAGTGGCTTATCTTCCTTGTATTGTCAGGAATAAAATCTTTAAATAAAACTTTGTTTATTTAAATATTAATTTATAATTATTGTATAGAAGGTAGAAAAAGACATTGGTTTTGAACTGAATATTCATACTTTTACATATTAAATTCGTACCTATTCGTATGTCCTTTTTTTAGTTTTACGCTGTATCTCGCACTTAGCAGGGTAGGCAGAAGGAACTTAGTGTTAAGACACTCCGTTCCCCACTCTCCACAAGGCAAAGCGCACCTTGTTGCCTGATCGGGGAAAATGAAAAAAAATCACTCTCTCCGTTCATTCATTCAGAAACCGTAGCGCTAACAGGCAGACGACACTGTGCCTCTGCTCCTCGACGGTCCTTTTATATTAATATAAACAAAATGTAATTTAACATTTCAAATGTAATTATTTTTGACCACATTAATAATATAGGAAAACTTATAAAGCTGTAGATTTAAAATTAATATTTACATAGTAAAATTTTATTTTACCATTACATGAAATACAGACACTATAATAAAAAATACACCTGAGAAGCTATTTCTCATATTTAGTAGGTTTCTCACACATAATCTATTTGTAAATCACTTAAAATTTCCAGGGTTTTAATACCAGGTGGAGCGACATATTTCAATCAATCAAATGGCTACGCTGATGCTGGTCAGCACATCTACGAAATTGCCCAAAACTTGAACGATGCTGGCGATTATTTTCCGATATTTGGAACATGCCTTGGTTTCGAGCTTCTTATAATACTGGCATCGGGCCGCGGTAAAGTCGAAAATAGGATTCGATGCTATTCTTATTCCAATCTTCCTTTGAATTTTACTTCAGGTAAGTAAAAAATAATAACTGTATTCGCTATATTATTAAGCACTGTAATCAATTTCTGATCTCTTTCCAATTGCATTTACTACTTAAAAAGTACACAAAAGGCCGACTCAATGACCTACACCACTTTTATATGAGAACATTTGTACCATACTTTACCATCATTACCGATTAAAGCTTCTAGTTTACTCGTTTTATTTTCGAATTTGTTTTTACATGTAGCTTTGCCCCCGTGTCAAATGGAAATAATTAAAAGTGACAGACAGACACATGATCCATTTTAAGTGCCCAAAGTAAGGTGTAGGTAAAGTTAGCCTTTAGCCTCCCTTATAAATAATCCAAGACAAAAAAATCGTTTAAAAATTATAATTCCAAAAAAATTTAGTTCCTGATATTAGGGCGTCAAACCGAACAAAATCTTCACCCCTCATATTTTTTTGTTCAGCTTTAATAACAATTTAGATTAAAATAATCATAAAAGTTGTCAAAAATTAATATTACAACAATACAATTTATTATAAATATTTGAATCAAGTAAGATTAGAACTCATACCTCATTGAATGTAAACTACTACGCAAAAGTAAACTAATCGATAAGTTAAATTCATTTACAAGCATGTTATCAAGGAATTATGACGTCAATAACAAAATATATTAATAGACTTAAACACTTGTGCGGTATTTGAGTGTGCACTTCAAATATTGCCATGTTTCATTTTTAAATAGTCATTTTCAAACCGATTTTTTGTCCATTATTTCTCGTATGCACTCTTACTTAGTAACGTAAATTACTTATTTTCTATCCTTCTAAGGATTTAAAGAAATCACCTTTACCTTGCTCTTCTAGAGGAATTTATTTGTGAAATTTAAAACTTAATCCAAATTCAGCCCAGTAGTTTACACTTGCTGATAATAACTTAGCAAAATATTAATTTTAAGTATTCAAAATTACATAATAAATATAAATACTGTACAATTTTTGACAATTACAATTGCTTCCAGATTTCCGTAACAGTAAGATGTACAAGCAAACGCCCGACGATATTATAAATATACTGGAAAATGAAGAAGTAACTATAAACGCTCATCAATTTTGTATAGTGGATGCTGTAAGTTCCCTTACTTTGGCCTCGTTACTCGGTATCGAAGCTAATAGCAATTAATTGTTCAAATTAATCACTTTGCTATTTTAATCTTAATTATATTAAGTATCGATAAGTAATTTATTGGATTAATTTAAAAGTGCCTCTAAATAAGCCTACTTGAAATCAATAACTTAATTCATAAATTTGTTTATTATTGCTTATATATACTCTATTATGAAAAAGTTCAAGGCCACCGTGGTGTAACGGCACAGCGTCAGACTGTAAACGTGATGATTGTAGGTTCGATTCTCGGGTGAATAAATTATAAGCATTTTCTTCACTCTGGTAACAAGGCAAAAGCGCGGCGTTGGGTCCCGCAATGCCTCGAAATGCAAAAAGCGGGGAATGAGGTGTCTTAATACAAGGTTTCTTCTACCTACCCTGCTATGTACGGGATACAGCGTGAAGCTAAGAGAAAAAAATAAATGATAAATAATACCCTACAAGTCAAAGCGCGGCGTTGAGTTCCACCTCTTAAAGCGTAATTTCTCGAAAATTGGACGATTAATGGGGAATGGAGTATTTTAACTTTAGATTTTCCACGCCTATCCTGCAGCGGGATACAGCGTGAAACTATTTTATAATGAAACTATTTTCAATTTTCTTGTATCTATTTTGTGCTTGTCTCTCTCAAGAAGATCTGTAGAAATACTTTGGAAAGCCTAAAAGCCTATTTCCTCAGACACTAATGTCAGTTAGGCTTTACTTTGCAATGTAGAACAAAATAAAATTAAATAAAGTGTATTTTTTCTCAGAACTTAAAGGCATATAACCTTACAAATGACTGGCTGGTGACGTCATACAGTGATGATGATTACGGAGTTGAGTTCATAGCTAGTATCGAGCACAAACGGTACGTACATTAGGATATTTATTTAATTTTTAGGGTTACGTAACGAAAAGGGTAAAACGGCACCCTATTAATAATCCTCCGCTGTCTGTCTGTCTGTCAGCCTGGTGTATTTCATAAACCGCAATTGCTAGAAAGCTGAAATTTTCACAAATATTTAGTATTTCCGTTGCCGCTTTAACAACAAATACTAAAAATAAAAGAAAATAAAAATATTTTGTGAGCGGAAGACCTACAATCATTTAATAGATACGGAACCCTCGGTACGCGATTACTACTCACACTTGACCGATATGTTTAAATACAAAACTGTTTGGCTATTAAAGTTTTCAATTTTCCGATTTTTGACCAAATTCTAAATATTATATGTTCGGCGAAACCTGACACCGCGTTTCGTCTCACAAAAGTGAATAAATGAAAATAATTTATTACTCAAGTGTAAATCGAACTCACAACCATCGTGCCAGACGCTATTCCGCTGCGCCAAGATGGTCTTAAATTATGAACTTATCGTATTAATATTAACATCTTATCAAATTTCTATATCTGTTCTAAAGTGCGTAAAGAAAAACAAAGTAAATTAATAATTGACTGTAAAAATGACTTAGGTACCCCTTCTATGGAGTTCAATTCCATCCAGAAAAAAACTCTTTCGAATGGAAGAAGTCAAAGAACTACGCTCATTCCTTAGAAGCAATAAAAGCTAACCGCTACTTCATGGATTTCTTTGTAAGAGAATGTAGGAAGAGCAGCCATTCTTTTGAAAGTGCATCGGAAGAAAACCAATATCTAATTTACAATTACGAGCCACATTTCACGGGAGTACTAGGCAGTGCCTACCATCAATGCTACTTATTTGAACCACGAGGGATCGTTTCGTAAGAAATATAAATCTTTATGAAGATATATAGAAAAAAGGAATAAAAACGAAGAATTTTAATGTTGTTGTTGTTGTTTTTATATATATATATATATATATATATATATATATATATATATATATATATATATATATATATATATATATATATATATATATATATATATATATATACGAGGTATGTATGTCACGAAATTAAGTGAAGTTTATTTATTTGTATTTACTTAATATTCAACTTCAATTTTAGTCACTTCGACAAACAAACAAACCTCAATCGTCAATTTTTATCTTGATTTTTTTAAGGGCTTTAATCAACTTAGATGTCTTAAAGATTCAAATAAAGAGCAACGCATAAACGCCTTGTCTTGACGTAATCGTCAATCCAAAAGCGCAATTTCAATTAGCCTACTATTGTTACCATTTCATCCAAAATGTTTATTTTTAAATCTTAAAATAGATTGTATAATTTTAAGTTCTTTGATAGTAGCAACTTTTTAAATTTTTACTATGACATGATAATGACATTAAGTATATATACTATCAACAAAAAAGCTTATAAAAAGGTATATGTTCGTCAAACACATTATCATATCACAGCCTAAAACGCCTATTGCCATATCTAAAGTTCACCCTACGTACCTAAAGACATATGTATATCGAACGGGGTACTTCCGCTATAGATAGTTTAGCAAAATAAAATCTAGGTCACAGGAAATTTTAACCTTACCGACAGGTATCGGATGTCTTTATGGCTGTACGTATCCTTTAAAGGCTAATGTTGCCAGGTTGTTTCGTGATTCTCTGATTTTGGACATTCCGAATTTTTTTTATACTAAACTTTTGTAAATTATGTAACATGGTTTACTTTAGAATCTTTTTTTGTAAAATATCTAAATGAGAGTATTATAATTTATGAACGGTGTATACTTATATTTTATCTTAATTAAATATGATTTTTCTGAGGTCCCTGCATATGCCTTTAGGCATAAGCCTAAATCACAAAATAGGCATAAGCCTATTTTGTGATTTTAATTGAAACTATTGAAAAATATATGTTCAAAAAGTATATCAGATATGAAATTATATGTCACATATGATTTCATTTATATAATATATTTGATTTACAATGAAAACAATTTCATAAAAAGATGGAAAAGTGGTAAAAATTCTTCAGTTGCAATTTATTAAATTATGACAAAACAAGAAAAAGCAGTGGAGTCGACAATTTTTTTTTGTTAATTAATGGGATCATAGTATTATCTCAATAATAGAAGTACAAGACACCTCTTTATGTGTTTTACCTTAAGTTTCTCCTGCGCAGGACATGCGCAGTACACGCCAAAATGACCTTTATCTACCGCTAACTTTCATAAAGTTTTATTGCCGCGCGATATTCTTTAAATAAATAAAAAAAATTACAAATCAAAATAAATAAATAAATAAACTAATAACAAAATAAATAACGTAATGAATAAATAAATGACAATATAATCACTGTTATTATGTAAAGTGTATATAGAAACCACCTGTAGCGTATTTTTTCACTCGCGTTTGAGACTGAACGAGCGTCCTCAATAATGTCTGACGGTGTACTGAGGCCGGCCCGCCCCCTCGCCTCGCATCGACCCGCCAACCCTCAGGGGTGCGATTTAGTAGACACTATAGTTATTTTATTCTGCGTTTTAATAATATATTATAATTGATTTTTAAATATCGATTTTCTATTGCCTTGCCTCAATGATGCATTATAGCAGATTCTCTAGCCTACGTATTTCAATATAATTACATACATCGATTATAGGTATTAATTATATTAAAACAATTTCTGCAAATTTTTGATATAAATCTAATGTTTTCTTAATATAAAACGTGGTCTTAGATATTATAGTTTAAAAAAACCTTAGTTTAAATTAGACATACGTATTTAATAATACAAATTGCTTAAATGTATGTACAACGCGCTGAAGTGAAATTCTATGTTTTACTACTGTGAGAATAGAATTCGACGATTGGTATTATTATATTTATATTTGCTGATACTGTTTTATTGGGTCGGAGTCAAATTTATACTTTTTAATCGTAATTGCCGACATTGCACTGAATGGGTCAAGCTTGATGACTTTTCATCCGTCAGTTTCAATAGAAGAAACATTTTTGCAAGAAAACTTAATATTTTGAATGCTTATATTTTTCGTTTATTGAATAATAAAAAAAAAAAACCAACAACTCTGATAGAATGTGAAATTTAAAACAAAGTTTAAAGCATGAACGTAAAATCCTTGAATACAAACTTTGGTTAAGTTTTGTAACGGAATATTTAAGTTTGTGCAACATGAACAAAACGAAGGGTTTCGAAATTTAATACTTTGGTAGAATTCCTTATATTTATATAAGTATATACATTATATTATAGTAAATTAATTCAAATTAACTGATATCAGAGTGGTCAGATATAACGATCAGATTTTGGAAGACACGAAGCTTTTTAGCAGGAAGTGATTTCCGAGGCTCTTCACTAACATGTAAAATGAAAGGAGTTATTTCCAAGGACGGTGAAGTTTGAACAGCTACACGTTCCACATCTATAGTAGGAAATTTTACAAGGACATGTATGAATAAGATGACGCCTCTTCTCAAGCGGCTCAAGCTACGGCGACGAAGCGACGGTGATATGATATTACGATACGAGAGTGCCATAAGACGTTTGAAATATGGTAAGGTAGCGGGAGCAGGTAGTGTTACCTACTTATCTACCATATTTGATTATCACAGATAGACTGTAAACAGATAGGTTGGCTTAGGTGTTAAGGTTTATTGGCAAAAAATTGGTAAGAAGAATGATGAGATCTTCCCTCCGAATGATCATGGAAAAATCATTAATTTTAAGCCAGAAAGTTTTCTGCACTTTTGTGGACTTGGGAAACGTGTGTGATAAAATTGTATGAAAAAAATTATGAGAGATACTGTCCCGGTACACTGTAAAACCTTTGGTTCAGGCTGTAAAATCTCTTTGTAGAGAGATTACGTCGCCTTTGTTGCGAATAAGCGCTGGCATGTCACCTTGATTTGGTATTCAATTAGATGAGAAACAAAATTGCACCATGTCAGCTTGGCTGTTTTATTTATGTGTTTGTATAGAATGTGGTCATTGCATTATCAGAATGCACTAATTTGAAAGATGGGAATAAAAAAGTGGTCTATGCCTGAATGGGCAAATGGTCAAGATGAGTGAAGTGAGAAGTGATGGTATTTCAAGGGATGAAAAAGGCTAGAATTGAAGATCCGTGTAAATTAAAATATATTATAACAAACGAATGGATTATAAGTATACCACCTAGGGTGTATGTTAAGTAGACATACTCGTAAAAGGTATGAAATGATTCATTTATTACACATTCAATCATACATGAGATGGTGGGACGGCCCATTTGGCGTACACCATGCAATGCTGGTTCAACGCTGGCTATCAACCGCAGCGAAACTTGGGAATAAAGAAAGAATGAAGAATGCAGTGGAGATACAATTTCTTCGGAAATGTCAGTTTAACTGGCCAAATCTGCAATGAACATGTACATGGAATGGCAGGTGGCAGTGAAAAAAGAACGTGTCCAGGTGGTTCTGGCACGTAGGAAAAAAATGTGATGAAAGAATGGTAAAAATGGTATACGAAGTACGAAGCAATGGTAAGGATGGTAGGGAGACCTCGGTTGATATTCGAAAATACAGTGTCGAGGATACTGGAAGCAGGTCATGAAAAAGCATTAGGAACTCCGGAAGACTTATTAAAGAATGAGGCAATTATGGAGCAAATCTCCACACTGGTGAATTCTGCCAATGTTTTGAATTTGAGGTGATAGCGGAGAGCAGAATGTCTTGGCAGCAGGCTACCTCTATCTGTCAATCAGTGTGAAATGTTTTTGTTAAAGTAAACGTATTCCTTAGATTAAAGTCAAAGTAACCATTCCAAGCATAAATCTTAATACGCTTAAGATAAATTATTTTACTGTACCTATTGCATATTTAATAAGGAAATGACTCGAGCCGAGTTTTATAAGCTTTTCTAATTAAGCAAGGTATTAAAGTGTTTATAATATGCGACAGTAGCTAAAAATTTGTTAATCATCGTATGACAGAGGTACAGCATCTGCCTGTATGCATGACAGTGTGTGGGTTCGATTCCCACTCGAAGAGAATAAATTATTTTCATTTTTTAAGCTTTGGTAACAGGAGAAAGTGCGGCGTAGAGTTACGCCACTCAGTGCGCTCGAAAGGTGGAAAACTGGGAAAGGATAGTTTTAATACTAGGTTCCCTTTTCCTACCCTGGTATCTGCGGGATGCAGCGTGAACCAAAATGAAACTTGCGAGATTCCATTTATGGATTTACATAGCAAATTTTCTTTGCATACTTTATAAACACGCAGATCGATTTGTCATATGATATGATTCCTGTTCATTCCTCAACAAAAGAAAATTAATATAATATATTTAGTTTTGTATAGTAATAGAATAATTATAATAATTATATTTAAATATTATTGACATCCTTTATGTATATAAGTAATTTTAAAGTTACTAACTTTTAAAATTGTATTTTTTAACTTTTTTTTAAGGTTTATTTGGGCTGCATTAATACTGTATCTTATGTTAGGGTTTCACGTTAGATATAAAGACCTTCAAAATAAGTGATAACTTATACCTTATAGGAATACCTATGTATATATTAAAAAAAATCATCGAGATCCGTCCGTAACGACAGGAACACGAAAAAAAACAAAGAACTTTTTTTTTAAATTTTTAATATAATTAATTATAACTAAACTTCCTTCATGCTATATCCCGCATACAGCGGAGTAGGAAGAGGGAACTCAGTGTTTTAGTGCACTCCATTCCCCCACCATCCGCCCAATATTCGAGAAATTCTTACCACAGCGGGAAAATAGTAATTATTCAATCTCCCCAAGTGAAACGCGACACAACGGCTAAAATTAACTATTAGTTAAGAAATAAAAAAGTTGAATAAATAAATATTATATTACCAAAAGGTGTTAACTCTGTCAACGATACAATAAAGCAGATTACGATTCATAAATCTACGAGGGAAAGCCGGAAGATCCAATTTAAAACAACGCTTTTCAGTAACAGGTGCTTGTCATAGCGTGGATTGATTGATCGATTGACAGGATGATTTTAATGAAAGTCCTAATTTTAATATTGAAATTATCTTATAATATATTTTTAAGTAATATGTACCTAAACGTCGAAGTTAATATAGCTTACTATTATTATTATTTATTTTAAAGTCTTTTTTTTTTAATTGAACGGATATGAACCCACGCCTATATAAGAAGCGGATTGAGCCCGCTTACAAAGCCCGCTCCTGCTACGTACAAAGTTTTATACGTTGTTTAAAAGTATATGCTTAGAGGGATACGTTTTTACGTTAATTTATACCAAACATGTGTATAATATACAAGTAGCGAAATTAACAGCAGAATTGGGGCGGCTGCTGCAGTCTTTGGAAGACTCCGCAACAAGGTATTCCGTTCGCATGATTTAAAGCTGCAAACTAAGGTTGCTGTATACAAGGCAATAGTACTACCGTCTCTTTTATACGCCTCTGAAACATGGTCCCGTTTACCGTAAACATATTATTACATTGGATAGATTCCATCTTAAGTTGCGCGACATTATGAATATACATTGGTGGGACCGTATTCGGAATACGGAAGTCTTGTAGTGTGCAAACACTGAGGGAATAGAAGTTTTTTTAATGCGGACACAGTTACGTTGGGCTGGTCATATCTCCCGGATGCCTAAAAAGAGAATAGCCAAACGTGTCTTTTATTCTGAACTGCAGTTTGGCAAGCGAAAACATGGCGGTCAGTTCTTGCGGTACAAGGATGTACTCATGTGACACATGAAGAAATGTGATCTGGATCCAACTGAATGGGAAATAATGGCCAGAGATCGGCCTAGTTGGAGGCGTATCGTCAACACTAAGGTGACGGAGTTTGAGATTAAAAGAAAAAACGAGCTTAATCTGAAACGCGACGAGCGCAAGGCCCAGAAAGCTACAGCCTTTTATTACAATTATATCGGAGGTGTGCTGACTTGCAGGGAGTGTAGTCGTACATTCTCTGCGAAGATCGGCTATGTCAGTCACGTTAGAGCACATGAACGAAGCTCACGTTAGTTAGGTGTCAGTCGCTGTGGCCGAAAACGAGGAGGATTATTATTATTATACAAGTATATATATGAATAGCATTTGGAGAATGGTATTAACTATTCTATATATTTATTATTGCACCAATAATGCGAAAATACAATTATACATTTAGTTTACAACGGTAAGACGGAGATCTCTTCCAGTTAACCCGTGGCGGTGGATAAGTGCAGAGAGAAATACAAGACAGACCAAAATTTATAAATAAATTATTTTTTTTATTTTATAAATAATAAATTTAAATATTTTATATAAATAAATAAATTTAAAATGAATATAATAGTAATATAAGTGTATAAATAAATGATAAACAAAAATATACAACTAAAAAATATTTTTATTTCTTGCTTTTCTATAACGTGATTATTTTTTTATATTTTCCTTTGTTATATTGCATCTACTTTAACAATATCCGTTATTATGTTTGCCAACGAGTATCCACACCTAAAAGGTGGTAAAGTACATGTATATTATTTTTTTCTAGCTTACATTCTATCTCGGCTTTTGACATTTTCTAGTACTACGAAATATTCTGTTAAAAATGTAAATTGGTGTGAAAAAAGTGTTTTTATTTTATGTTATACTATGTTATCCCGCATGTAGGTGGAAGACAGATAGGACCAAGCGCTAATTTTGGGACCATTGTGCGTTGTGTGGCGAATATCAACGCCACGAGAACAAGGAATTTAAAATTAATCATTTCCCTGAAAGAGAATCAAACTCACAACTATCTGGTTTACAGACAGATGCTGTGATGCTGCGCTTCGACGGTCTCTATATAATGTTTTGTATTTAAAATAAATTATATTTAAGAATAATATGTTACTTTTTTTTTGTTAGCATCATGTTCGATTTTTACAAATTTCCCCTATCCAAAGATTTCTAAAACTGATCACAAGACTCGAACCCGCACCTCACAAGACTTAAAAAATAAGCAATTCCTTTATGCAAAGTGTATTAGGTTTAGCTCCTTACAAAGCAATCACCTCAACCTGCAAGGGGCAAAAAATAAATAAATAATTATTTTGTTCTCTCTGTCTATCGCTATGATGATGAAGAAACGACAATCTGTTTTAAAAATGTAACCAATGAGCCACGTAATATGTACTAATACAATTGTAGTGACAATGATTGATCGGTCCCGTTGAAGCAACAGTTACAAAGTACTCTGTTACTTATAAACTTTAATAATGAATAAAATATTGTTGCTCGGGCATTTGTGGCGAAGCGGCACAGCATCCACCTGTACATACGATGGTTGTTGGTTCGATTCTCACTTGGGGAAAATTAGATCTTTCATTTTCTTCGAGTTCCGCCATTTAAAATGTAATTGAGCGGAAAGCGGGGAAGGGACTCTCTTAACAGTACCTTATTCCTTCCTAAGGTAGGCAGAAGGAGCATATATAAGGGATACAAAAATATAAGGGAAGCTACAATCCGCCCGGTATCGCTGTCAAGACCAATTGCGGCCAAGAGCATTAAGTAATTTGGAAAAGAAATTAAGTTAAGAAAAATTACAAAGAATACTAATTTTCGTCTATTTCCTCTTAAATATGTAAATACTATTTAAAAGGATATAGACAAGTATGAGTATTATAATATATATTTATTTTATGAATATGATATTACAAATGAGATATTCTTATCAACTAATTAGATAGATATAAAAAAAAATAAAAGAATAGTATCCAATATATTAAAATTGTATAACTTTACTAACTAACTAACTTTAAATTTTAGATTATTAAATTAGAATATTCATGTTTAATTTAAATTGATTGTATTAACATTCAAGTATGCTGTATCCCGCATAGCTGGGAAGGCAGAGAGAATAGTGATAAAACGCCGAATCCGAGAACCAACGTGTTGAGCGGCGGAACTTAACGCCGCGCAGGCCACTAGCATATATGGACATATACCGAAGCTTAAACCAAATTTAGACCCAAGCAAGCTAATTATACTTAAGTCAGTTATATAAATACGAGGAAGCGTTTATAAAGAACTTGCGTTTTAACAATAGAAACGTAAATACATTGAAAGGACCGCTTGGATTGAAGGACATAATGTAGGGTAATCGTCCAGTTCAAACGACATTGATTGATGAATGAAGCAACAGTTACTAATGATTGTGTAAACAAATAATAAAGAATGGTTGTATCGATACAATATCTAATGATTTATATATATATATATATATATATATATATATATATATATATATATATATATATATATATATATATATATATATAGTGAGGTCTTCTTGGCGCAGTGGAATGGCAACTGTTGTGTGATCGATCAATGCACTAAGCGCGGCGTTGAGCTCCGCCACCTAACATGTAATGTCTGAAATTCGTATGGAAAATGGAGAGAAGGGTGTCTTGATATTGGGTTCTCTCTGCTTAACCTGCTTTGCGGGATAATGCGTGAAACTGAAACACAAACCTGTGTAATAATTTTAAATATTTATTGACATTTATTTAAGAAAAAGCACGCACTTCTGTTCGCACCACTCAAAACATCTCATTATGTCAAAATTTGGTGGAAACGAGAGAGTGTATTAAGGCTAGTTTGTTCACAAATATTCCTATACACAGTGGGAATGCTTCAAACCAAAATTATGTATTAAAGAAATCTTAAGAAAATTTACATTTCTATTTTCTATTTCATAATTTTGGGCTTAAATTATTCTGCTGCAAAATGCAATATGTAAACTGTAAAATGAGAAAGTACGTAGTAGATTATTTATTAAGATTGACAGAGTTCATTTATTGTGTAAAAAATATATTTATATACAAATATTATTTTTGATAAAAATGTGAGAATATATTTAACATTCATTAATCTTAATAAATATCGGCATAAATAAAATAAAAACTGAATTAACGTGGCACAAGCGACGATGTTTCTCTTGATTTATCTACACAACAAATATGACAAGTCATGTTGGTAATCCAATTATAAACTAACGTTGATTGCGGGAACTTTGTAAATGTAATAATGACATTGTGTATGCTTATCGTTTATCTTGTTTTATATCTCCTTAAATTATTTGGAGTAGGTATGTCAAGTGAGAAATCACTAGTTTCACCACTTTCCACCCAAACATTGTATTATGAGTGGTGAAAATTCATCATAATTTGCCTAAAGGAAACGGAAATAAGGTTAACCCTTAGGTAGGCGCGCCAAATACTTACGTTGTTAGTCACTCGATCCCCATGCTATTCTAAAACATTCATAGAAAAAGTCTGTTTATGCATTTATACCATTTTTATTATTGTTTACTTCCTTATGGATTCATCTATTGAGGGCCACCATTGCCTTTCCCATTGCCTGGTGCCCCGCAGGCTCTCAGGCCCCGCAGGTGCCCTCCAGGACACATGAATCCTCGATGACTTGCTAGAGAATCACCATAACCTTCTTCTACCCCCTTGTCGATTGGTAGAGGACATCGGCCGAGCGGGTTTTGACATATTCACGTCGCCGTTCCGCGGCCTCCTTCAGTACGTAACTGATTTACAGAAAGAGATTATTGCAGACCATAATCCAGCATTATCCAGCATGGCCTCTATCACACTGGACAGTGACAGATCCCTACACACTATAGTAATATATTTTTTAAATGTTGTATCAACATGGTGTGTGTTCTGTTAAGTTTAATTCTTCATCATATCAGTCGAAAGCCTCTTTATTATCTTTGAGAATCGTACATATAGTATAATATATTTTGACAATTTCATTTATAACTTATGATTATGACTAAATGAATATAACAGCCATATACACATTTGAAATAAGCGTTCCATTTCATATTTTCTTACGTAGTAAATAGATTATTTTTCGAATTCTAAATTGTAACAACACTATTCGCAGCGACCCTAACTATAGCAAGACTAACCGTTTGAGCTGCACTGGCATCATGATGGTGGCACGAGTAGAGGATAAAAAGACAGGAGGCTACAATAAATTTTAAATAGATTGGCGGAGACGATGGAATTTTCAGTGGATGACTGAAACATTGTTCATATTGATATCTTAGTATATGTAATTTATTTTTGTATATCTATTATACTCGTATCAACGCCTTAAGGTTGCCCGGAAGAAATCGCAATTTTAGCGATTACATTTTTTGATAGCTGACATTGCAATTTCTCCTTTTTTGTTTCATCTTCTTACTCACTTACTTTTTATCTATTTATTTTATGTTCTATTTATTTTTTGATTAACATGTGCAATAAAGAGTGTATTATTATTATTAATATAAGTAACCGAAAAACACTTGGGGTCGGGTGGATTCCGTGAGATTAAAGAGGCTAAGCTAAGCTATAATATACTAAGCTATAATAGACTTAAAATTATCTTGTCAGATAGTAATTTTCAAATAAATTGATAATTTTTTTGTCTATTAAAATATTTCATGACAATAAGTATAAATCCTACTCTTCTATATACAAAATAAACAAAACCTACCTAAGAATACCAAACATTTGTTTTAATGTAAAATAATATTATTGAAATGTGTAATAATGTACATTTTTATTAAGGAAACTCTATTTGTAGCTTATATTATATATGTTAGGTAGGCTTTGAATCCGAAGTGATACCGGAAATCTATTTGCAGGATAAAGCGTGAATTTAATATTGTATATTGGAAAAATTATCAATATGGGAGCTGATTTGACTCTATCACAGTCTTGTTGTCCTTGACTTGTCATTCTCACTAGTGTGTGTCAATTTTGACTCTACACGGTCAAGTGAAGAGCCAGCCAGTGCCAGAGCTGCCTCTGCATCTGCTCTAAGTTAATTTAGTTAGATCGTTTATTGTTCGCAATTGTGACTATTAATTTTAATTGCATCGATTGTTTGTTACCCGTATCCCACGTTACGTTGTCGTATGACGACGTCACAATGTGAAGATATCCACCTTTCTTTCTCGACCACCTGCGCCGGTATGCATATATATTCATCATTATAAAATATTTGCTTGCAACATAAGAATATTTTTAAACAAATCGTTCTCTTATATAAAGATGTTTCAATTTTAATGTTGGTACCAAGCTGCAAATAAGTGCATTTCTACTCTATCTATAATATAATATAGTACAGTAACAATAAAAATGTAATGAACAAAATTATAATAGAACACGAATCTATGATTTTTACAGTTTTTGTCTGTCTGTATACCTGCTTGTACACGGACACACGCACAAATAGTTTTGACGATGATGCTTATGTTTTATTTGAAAATACTTACGAATTCTTTGGGATAGCTAAAAATTTCAAAGACAGGTGTAACACTGTGGGATGACACTCTGGTCAAGGTGCTGGAAGCCGTTGGACGCAGACAGCTCAGAACTGATTGTTACAGAATCACGCTGTCTATACTGTTTATATTACTACTTAAGAATACACGATTTATTTGTTTTTTCTATATATTAGCAGAAAAGGGAGAGGGAACCTACTGTTAAGAGATTCTGTTCCCCGCTTTCCACTTTTCGAGACATTGCGTGTCAAGTGGCGGAACTCAACAGCGTGGTTTGTCTTGTTATCAAAGGAAAGAAATTGTAAATTTCACCCGAGTGGGAATCAAACCCCCAACCGTCGCGTCAACAGTCAAACGGTGTATCACTGGGCCACGGTGACCTGTATTGATAAACTGTAAAACTATTTTAAAATTTAATATCCATTAAGCTGTAGCTCAATGAGATTATTATAATAACAACACCATGCAAAATATAGTGTACTTATATTGACGTAACTTATACCGGCTTCTGCTCAACTTTACAATATGCATATGCATATTTTATGTAAATTATTGTACATGCATTTAAATAAATTTTTATATTATTTTCTTTGAAATATTCTTAGTTTTTTATAAGTAATATTATAAATGAATGTCTATACTAAAGTAAACACTCGTCTCTATAAAATCTCTATAAAATGCCATCGTGTCAAAGAATATGACTTTTGGATAGTTGAGTTAATATGACTTTTCTCAGGATTGATAAGATAAAGTGTGGTGCTAAGTTTCGTTACACAATAAGCATCTTTTCTATAAGAGGTAGAGGGTTTTAACACTAGAACTCTCATAAAACTGTTGATTTTTTTTTCCTTTTGTCTAAAAAATTGGCAGTAAATGTAAATTTAAATTTGAACAGTCTAACGTTTACGCGAAAAAAAAATAACATTATTTTCAGCAAGACTGTACGCTGTATCTTGAGATTTACAATAACAAAATACTGTTATAAGTACTCCGCCTCATTTCCTAGTACAATATAATATTATTTTTAAACAAAAAAAATAAGACATATAAATTATAAACAAAGAAAATGTATGTATTGAATTTATATTCTGTACTACAGTAATGCCGTTAGTATTGAATTTCGTTCGTCTGTAATCGTAGTCCGAATTTCATTAAGACTGTACGAATATATAAGGTAGCGGAAGTCAATACTGCATTTTGTCTTGGAAAAACAAAAATGATTGGTTCCCTTGAGTAGAAATCGGACTCAAATTCAAATTCAGTAAAGCTTATTAATAATGCAAATAATTTAAAAGTAAAGATCTCATTATGTTAGTAGCAGTTCACAATTTCGTTGGCGTGAACTTTATGATCACTTGTCACTTGATTTTTATTTAGCTATTCACAGATTTCGTTCTCATTTTTATAGTTATTAGCTTATTAATCAATTTTTACAGATCCTTGATTTTTATATGCCAAATTGTGAACAATTTGCATCATGGTGAACAACTTTTATCTTGAATTTTCATATGTCAATAAAAAATTATTATCTCACACGACAACTTTTACTAATGAGCCAGATTTTTATTTTTTATTGTTTAGTAAAATTATAAAAACAAAGCTTATATCTTCTTCTATTCTTCCTAGTTGTGGCTCTGCAGGGCCTTGCAGCCCAATATCACTGCGACCCTTGTTGAGATTTATTCCTGCAAAGAATTGCAGTATTATCTTTGCTGTGAGAGTTTGACATTTGATGTTTCCCCAGGATGGTCTAACGCCGTTGCACAAGTTTAGATCTTACCTAGACCTAACATTTGTTCAACAAAAGAGTTTCGTTCAAATCCGTCCAGTAGATCCAAAGATCATAGATTTATATTCTATTAGTGTCTTTACAACCATCGATTAAATTCAGATGTTGTGCTACAAAATTGCTATAGCTAAGATGGCGATAAAAAAAACAAAATAATATTGCTTTAGACGTGATCATACTTAATATTATAAACGGATATATATTTACTCTTAATGTTATTAATAAATTAAGTATTAAATCTTTCTACGTTAATATTTTTATATAAATCTCCAGTTTATCCTTAACATATATGCAAGTTAAATATAATTTTTAAATTCATTTTAAAAGAGGATAGAATAAAACGTCATATATCACGTCTATTTTATACTTTATTGGTAATATAAAAAAGAATAGCGTAAGCGAAGGTGATCATTCTTCAAGGCGTAAATCGTGCCTATGATCGTAAATGAAATCTATTAACTCATTCTATTTACAAAGCATTTTTTTTTTTGAAATATTGAATATTTAGATGATACAAAAAATATTGCATGATTGCAATTAGTTTATAACATGGCCTTATATGAATCGATATAGGAATGAAATAGAATTCCTTTTTTAAATAAATAAACGAAAACAATAACTTTGAGTGATTGTGGATAAAAAATACTTGTAGTTTGATATTTTTACTATATTTTGTGAGTTAAACTGCATATAATATGTAAATGATGCAAACAACCATACTAAATTATTATTTACAGTATAATATTGAATATATTATCCAGACACTTGGTTGCAGGTCCAGTCAAGTTTGATGGAATAGAAACTTGCAACGCGCTGTAGGTAACATTACTCAATCTATTTCGAGCTTTTGAGTACTTTGTTGTAAAGGGCTTAATTCAAGCGGTTAAAGGAAAAGGACGTAAACTGTTTGCTCAAAACACAATAAATTTTGACGTTGACGTCTCGGTTTAAATCGATATAAAGATTATTATACAAAGGCAACAAACGGCAAACAGAAAACTATTTTTAATTGTTATCAATAAAGTAAGTATCAATATCATATCAAGTACAACAATAAATATAAGATAATTTTTTTTATAGTGATAATTTATTTGCCAAAAGTAATATACCATTACCGGTATTTCATACTTCACATATTATCACATATTATCCACTTAACTGACAAAAAAATCGAGTTCTTTATGGTTGCCAAGTTATAAGTTCTTTTGGGGTGTAATGGACGTACAAGATTTGACTTGGCTATTTTTTTACCATCAAAACAAATATCTTATATGTAGTATAATATACTCTCATAATCTGTACGTACACAATTATAGACTCAAATGGTGAGGTTGATTTGTATCTTAGCGAACATAAGTTGGCATAAATTTTTTTATCGCTTTAGTCGAGAAAATAAAATTATTAATGGGACGCTTATTTTAAAAGTAATATGAATATTCTGTACATTAACATGTAATAACATTAATTAAAAAAATTAGCCCATTTTAAAGCTAATTTTAAGTTGAACAAAAAGGATATTTTAAGCAATTAAACATCAAATCACATTGAATAAGGCATAAATTACATGATATTTAATTTACTTTCAAAATATACGATCCATTTAATATTGAACTTGGCTGTCATTTCGCCTCTATATATTTGATCAGATTTTGACCTATACCTACAATTAATTATTCATTAAATTTCAAACTAAGTTGTTTTGGTACAATTTATAGATTCAATATAAACAAGTTATTCAAATAATATTTCAACTCTAAACTATTTCTGATTTCAGAACAAATAATATGTAAAGAAATATGAACATATATTACAGTGCTATATACAGAGAGTACGTAGAGAGAGAGTTTCGCCGCTCTACTTCAAGATATTGCGTATTGGCGGTACTTAATGACTCAATAAAATAACACCTACATATATCGATATAAAACGATTTAGCTTTTTGTTTTAGGTATTCTGGGGTGGGCACAGAACCCCTTCTTCCCCTTTCTACGCCCATGACGCCGCGCTTTGTCTTGTTTTGCTTAATTTCATAATGTACAGATATAACACATTATCGTAGGTTCTCTGTTCAAATACGAAAACTTATTTGCACTCTACGTTTTCACAAATATTAACATAAGGTAGAAAGGTTTAGTAATACTATATCGAGGGTATACTTTAACAAAATACAGAGGTACATATTACAATCTTTCATCCCACGTCCGATTCGAATAAATATACTCAAGAAGATCCAATGCATCTAAATGTTTACATTTCAAGATATTTCCCTATTGCGGGGAAATGTTGTAAAGATCTAGAGTAAAATCAAAAAGAATTATATTATATATTTTTTAGTAAGCATTATCCCGCGAAGCAGGGTAGGTGTGAATCTGTTGTCAATTTATTATGATTTTTAAAGTGTTAATCCATACTAAGGATAGAAAAAATATTTAAAGAAAATATATAAAAATTTGAACGCAGCGGGATTTGAACCTGCGCTTCATGGTAACCGTCCAAGCGGTTTTGCTTACGCCACGTTGTTAGCATCTCTCTTGACAATTTACTCTGTTCTCCACTTGTCGTCCGAATTCAAGATATTATCTATTCTTAGTGTGGAAAAACAACACCTTGAAACAGTTAACAATATGAAAGTATTTAATTTTTATAAATGGGATCGAACTCATCACCATCATCAATGGCTTCAATTTAAAGAATTTTTACGTTTACTATCCACTATATTAAATAACTTTTGCTTATGTGCCATATTTTTATTTTTTCTCATATTTTAGACGATTCCTTAAATTTTTTAATTCCAGTCCAGTTCCAGTTTTCAAAATCAAGTTTATTCTAGATTTAGATTCTAACTAACAACAATTGTAGCCTGCCTAGATACATACAAAAATCATATTCGTCCCTGACGTCCCATACTAAATCCATAGACGTGCATTTATTTAAATATAGACACATAAAAAAATTAAACATTTGACTTTTATTTCTATTTTTGCAGTATATTTTTTCGTTTAAATATTTAATACATATTTAGTTTAGTTTTCCAAAAATATCAACGAAACTACAATAATAAATGTGAAATAAAAATACGATATAAGGTATATAGACAAATGGAACGCACTCCAAAACTTTTATAAAGGTCCAGATATCGATTTGTTTTCTCTTATATATTAGAGGCACTTTTGGTTATCGTTTATCAATAGGTCCCTCAAGATTCAGCAGTTAGCAGAAGTTTCCAAGTTGAAACAACGTACATTTAACTTGATGTTCATAAATACTTGCTCTGATAGGATTTAGTAGGGTCGTCCCAATTGATTTTTGGTAGGCTATTTGAATATCAACTGTTTAGTTCCATTATATAGTAATGACTGTCCTAGTTTGATATTGGGCTTGTATCAATATTGAACTTTATTGTGTTTCAATTAATTTCACACTTTGACCTCGATGATCGATAATTTCTTGTCTAAGGTTTAATTACTTAGTTGTTAAAGTAATACTGGTCTAGAAGCAGTAATTACAATTTTAAAGTGTAAGTCTGCAATAATAAATATATATATTTATATATATATATATATATATATATATATATATATATATATATATATATATATATATATATATATATATATATATATATATATATATATATATATATATATATATATATATATATATATATTTTCTTATATAATATACTATTTTAAAGTGTATAACGACATATTATTTTTCATATTTACATTTAAACTAAATCAGATATAGCTCATGAGGAATTTATTTGTACTCTTGGCATTGAATATCGTGATACAAATGTAAATGAAGTGAAGTAGAACTCGATTATATAATCATATGTTATTCACAAAATTACATATTTAAAATAGATATCTGTTACTTCGGTGTATTCTCGTCTCTAGATAAGTCACCCGAAGCGTCGATTACCAGAATTTTCAATTCTCATTTTTCTATCGAAGCTGGCATTTTCGGAAATTCTCTTTCAGTGCTTTCGTTCTCTCCTCAAGGGGAAAGAAGGCGCAACATTTCAAAATTCAGCTTTCTAAGCCTCAAGTAGTTTCGCCTGTCTGTCAATTGCTTAAGCGGAATAGTTTTACATAAGTACGAGCAACTGTAGCCAGCCAATTCTACTATAAAATATTAATTTTTTTTACAATCTATAATTTATAATATATAAATATAAATAAAAAAATATAAGTTTTAATAATAATAGTAAATTTCGGTAAATCTTACCGTACCTTACATTCTATACTCCTCAAGGAATGTCAAAAATGTCAACTTACGCTTCTAATAGTTTCGAGAGTTTCTTCTCCAAATAGTTTCGGGTGTACGGTGTCTATCAGTCACTCCATGAAAGAGTTTAAAATCTACATATTATGTACACAGATTTAATCTAAAATATGACGCCTTAAATTAGTTTCATTGGTATAAACCGCAATTTTTAGTCTTACACCAAAGCAGCCATCTATTTGATAATTACAAACATTAACGAAGTTTTACAACAAGAACACGATCATACATTATAAACGAGGTAGAAGTAAAATTAATAACCTTGACATCTAGAGAGCAAGAGCAAACTATGAAAAATATATATATTTATTTATTGAACGTTCTCATATTAATATTTATTAATTTAATTTGCTTATATATAATTATTTTTTTTACTGTCATGCTTTATCATGCTTAAAGCACGGTAGCTACAGAGAATCTAATGCCTAAATATTATCTTCTCCAATTTCCATTGAAATTTGGTGCTAATTGTATAAATTTTTCAATTTAATTTACAAATAAGTATACAAAAAAAAATCGCATAAATTTATATTTTATCTAATAATAAGTTAAGTACATTTTCTTTTTCGTCTAATATTACCATCCCTTTGTTGTCATTTGTCAATATTTTATCAATTCGTATTTGTTTAAGTAGTTTGACTAATAATATATTTAATGGCTAAATTAATGAAACTATTGTACGTTTTAATACGAAAAGATTGAAATCTTTATTTAGTAACTTTTTTTATTCATACCTTACTACAAGTACCTTCCAAATAAAAATATGACGTGGCAATAATTGAAATTTTAATATAATTGTAGTTCTTATTAAGTATTTAAGTAATAATTCGTCATAAATACATCCACGAGCAAAATAATAAGCTCATATCGTGCAATAATTCATAAGATTGTCCTAGAAAATTTTATTTACAAAGCGAATGTGTAACCACAATTAGAGTTACCTACATGTTACTAATTGTAGGGACTCCAATATATCATGAATATATTTTATAGTATTTATTTAAAATGGAAATAAAAGAATTTATTATAAAAATCACACAAAGTTTTACTATTACAGTAGTTTTAAAATACTTTTGTTGGATGTTTAAAATATATCTATTGCATGGACTAGACAGACAACATTGTAAATTTAGTTATAACCATTTAAACACGCAGGCAAAATGTAGCCGGCAAATGGGGAAAATTATACAAATTTTAATGTACTCGTAGAACAAAATTCCTTGTTAAAACGCTCGTGGTTTAAATTTGCCATTTTTCGAATGTCGGTTTGTTCATAAATACCTGCATTGCCTTTTACACAAGTTACGTAACGTGATGAACTTGAACAGATTGTAAGTGTGCAATTTGTATCAAGTTAATTTAAAATACAAAAATTAAAAAAAAAATGTGTAAAAAACTATATGTAAAAAATATCTCAAATCTGTTAATTATACTTTTATATAATATAATATTATTATTATTATGAAAATTACGCTAGCCCCTGTCAAATATTTTATATTATATTAGTTTTTCAGTTGGGAGGCTTTCTCTCTACGGATTCAAGAGGTTCTAATCCGGCTATGCTCAATATTATGAAATAGTATATCTATACCGATTATTTTTTTCATTATTTTCAAAGATTGATGTTAAGCAAATATCATATTGATATACATCACATAAGGACGAAGTAATTTAGTTGTGGTTACTTAGCCATTAAGATGAAATAAAATGACATACTCTCCTATATCAGATTCAGATTTAACTTCAGAAACAAAACTATTAAGTTATTATAAAGCTCCTTGAAATAGAACTTTTAAAGTTTGCTCTTAGTATTTCAGAAAACAGAGTTGATATTAAGTGCTTCGATAATAATGTCTACCTCGAATAAAAGCTTCACTAGGTATATCCGACTCGTTGATCATTGAAGATAAAACTAAAATTGTAAACTTTTATTTACAGTTTATCGAAGCTCGAATTAACTACCAGTATATATTGTGAAACTAATCTGAAGTTTCCTTTGTGTATTTTATATACAACTCTAAATGAATTTTTTTTTATGAATACACAAAAGTATATAATAATATACAAAAATAAAGGCTTTCCAGAAGGAATTACGCGAAGAATAATTAATGATTATTATAGAAACCTAAATTAAATTACATTCTATAATAGAATTTTAATAGTAGAAATAAATAATTTACATTTGAAATTTGTGCTGAAAATTATTCGAACAAATAGATAAAGAAATTTCCTCAATTCCTTTAAGCATAAAATAAAAGCTTGGCTCAAACTTCAAACTTGTAGAATATAATCGGATTTCACTATCTCCTTGGAAGCCTCGTTCGATGTTTAATACCAATAATCGTAACCATTCCCTGTGAAACATAAGAAGTATTTTATATGCACATACTACCTGATGCCTTGTACCCGGAGCACGTCCGATTCATATAAAAAGCCCAACTGAATCCAATGTGTTTTAATGTTCACATTTAAACATCTTCTGTAGCTGTGAGATAATTCTCAAGTAAGGAAATAGTAGTAATGTAGCTCAAATCAATAGCTTTATTTCTGTTAGATTTTTTGAAGAAGCTCAAATTTAGTTAGTGGTGACAAGTCTGTCTCTAAATGTGATTGTAGATTTTTTCTCCTTATATTTTAAGTTAACGCTGTATCCCTCTCATAGCAGAGCAAATAGTGTTAAGCCACCACCACTTCCATTCCCCACCTTCCGCCATTCGATGCAATGCGTGTTGAGTGGCGGAACTCAACGCCGCGCTTTTTGTCTTGTTCCCAGAGCGAAGACATTGGAAATAATCATTGTCCCCCGAGTGGGAATGCTGTGACTCTGCACCACGACAGTCCTCGACGGGCGGTCCAAACGGTTGTAGATGCTAATGATATTTTTTTAGAATTGCAATATCTTTCTTTTTTGTATTGCTTAAGCTAAGTGACGTTTGGTTTTCTAAAGAGGTCAGAAAATTTAAAAAAAAATAGAGGTCAGAAAAGGAATAAATTATCACTATTTGTTTTTCTACTACGTATTGCAGAAAAGTCAAGAAAACTCGTCTTACTTCTTATAAATAAATAGCTGTTCATAGCGCAACATTTGTTTCTCTATAAAAAAAAGGTTTAGACGTTCCTTAGTACGCATAAATCGAAGAATATAAAAAAAAACGTTGAAACGCAGAGGCACAGCGTCTGCCTCCAGCCTGCCAGCGTCACAGTTCGATACAGCGTGAAGGTGAAAAAAAAAATATTTAACTTGTCAGATTAAAATAACAATAAAATATTCTTAAAGCCTAGGTGCATAGGTTGAAATAGGTAGGGTATAATATAAATCTAGTACATATTAAATATAAAAGTCAAAAAATATTAAAATAAACATGATATTTACCATCTCAATTGTGTATGTAATTTATAATATAAACTAAAACATAAAATATTAAAGACACGAGTTGATTGATTGATGACGTGAACTTTAAGCCCATTTGGAGTGTGGAACAAACTATTAAAGGCTAGATCAGATGTAGTCGCTTGCCAGCTTTTTGGAGCCCTCGTGAGGCTGGAGGTTTGGCATCAAGCCTTTCTTGCTCGGCAACAGATCTTTCGTACGAGTGAAAAATATTCATATTTTTTAAGAATAAAATAATAACAAACGGACAAAAGGTTGAATATCAAGACATTTTTTTTCTGTAAATGTGATTATTTTCAAGCACAAAACATTCGAAACGACAAGAATAATAATCTCTTAAAGCAAATAAGAGTGTTATTTTTATATATTATAGTTCCAATGTAACTTATAGCGATATATTCAAATATTTATACGAGCATACTAAACAAATAGTGTATTTCAATAGTAGTTAGCCTCTTTGATTTTAGAAATTGAAACGATTCCTTTAGAATTTTGAATTAAAAGAGAATCTGTTTGAATTATTTAATGCATTTTTTGGAATCTTGTTCTACATGTTTATATATAACACGATTCAAAGGGATTTTAAAATTTTAAAGTTAGCAGAGCAAAGTTAGCAGATTTTGCTAAGCATTTGCGTGCATTCGAATAGGCTTACAATAGTTCTGTCTTAAACGCAATACTCATGTTTGTCTTGTAACATATTTTCTCTTTAACCACTTAATAAAAATTAGCACTGTCATTGGTAATAAATGTAAGGTAGATACGAAAAGTGTTTAGTAAGAAAATAACTAAGTCTTCTACAATATAATAAAACAGTAAAAAATGATTTTGTAACTACTCGATGGATTTATTTTTTTACGTTATATAACTAGTAAATATTATAGTTATACCTATTAGCTTACTAGGTATATAACCATATAGATATACCTATTAGTTTATACCTATTATATACCATACCATAGATATACCTATTAGCATATAGTTATACCTATTAGCTTACTGGGTATATAACCATAATTGCTACAAGCTAAATTATAAGGATATGGCTTCTTAGCAATAGTTGCTAATCAAATTCCGGTGAATAAAAGGTGCTCAAGCTCCGTTTTCATTATTTTTACAATATGCTAAGAAACGCTACGTCAAAGCTAGGAAGGTTTCGGTCAACTAGTCAACAACCGATATATTATTATAATATTATTATATTATAATTGTTTTCCACAAGAACAGGTTGTAACATGTCATACGAGTAGATCCAAGTGTCAAAGAATAAACGTAACAAGTTTGTTTAATGATCACACGTCAGCTAATTCATTATGTTAACGAGGCAGTGCGGACGGCAGCGTGATGGATTACTGCTTTAGCTGTGGGGACTGAGAGAGGAAAAAAGTCGAGCTTTCATACATTACATTATAATATATGAAAATTTAAGCACGGATAGGTTAAATTAGATTAGAAATTTTCATGGCGGTATAGGAAAGTTAGTTTTTAACTTTTTAACTTAGTGCATTCTAGAAGATAAATTAATAAGATATAGATAAATTAATCTCCCTATTCTAAATATACTATTTAAAGGAGTTCTTTGTTCGAAGCAAAGAGAAGAAACGAAAGAAAGAAAAGAAAAAAGAAAAGAAAAAAAAAGAAAGAAAGAAAAGAAAGAAGTTGGTGAACAATTTACAGGAACGATTATGAATGTCACAACTAATTTCTAGTATGTTCTTAATGCTATAATAATAAAAAAATATATATTTATTATTGTATAAAATTTAGTTTGGTTTAATGTAACTTTAATATCAGTAAAAGTAGCTAATTTAAACAAATTCAATATTAATCTTAATTAAATTAATAAAATGTAGATTTAATGCATACTAATTATAAGTCGCTATATTAGTATTTAAAAAAAAATTAAAATATATATATATATATATATATATATATATATATATATATATATATATATATATATATATATATATATATATATATATATATATATATATATATATATATATATATATATATATATATATGTTAACCTATCGTTACATTTGACCTACTCTTATAATTTGCTTTGAGCTTAATATCATAGTCTATTTAACAGTAGAATTCTGTATAGATAGCCTCATTTAGGTTTATGTAAAGTGGAAATTTCATCAGCCGGCCTCAGCTATAGATGCAGTATAACAATTTGTAGATGTACACGAAAGAGGTTTGATTGAAGGATAGTAAATGCATAAAATATTGAGATATTATTGAGATATATTGAGATATTATGTCCCATTATCCGAATATTAATTTATCCTTATGCCGAAAAGAAACAATTAGCCTTCTTAATCGAGTTTCATATGCTATGTATAAAGTGAAATATTAAAATAGTCATTAAAAAATATATACGATTTTTTTATAATAAGCACATACCGGTATATATCACACTGACCTCGTCATTGCTAGAATTCAGCGGCAGACATCCGTTAGGCATAGCTTTATAAGACCTTAGCTTTAAGAAAATGTTTTAATTTTAAGATAGGATACAAGACAGCATAGAACTTAAGTTACACAATCGAGAGAAGAAAACTTTAAAAAAAACAAAGAAATTGCTAATTTCATTTGTCATTTGTTTCAAAAACTTTTCTGCGCTCCTTCGAGATTTATCTAGATAGCTGATTAAGGTAGTACAAATATATTTTTTAACTTTTCACTTTATAATAATATATATATATATATATATATATATATATATATATATATATATATATATATATATATATATATATATATATATATATATATATATATATATATATATATATATATATATCGCGGAACTCAACGCTGAGCTTTGTATTAGCAAAGCGGGAAAGCTAAAATAATTATTTATTAATAAAATCAAAATGGCCTCTAAATAATAAAATTAACACATATATTAGTTAAATTTACCCACTCCTCCATTAATTGCTAGCCGGAAGGGTTATTAATAGGTATTAGCGCGATTCACTTGATCCTAATTAATGTTGTAACTGGAGGTAAACACCAAGATCAATTCCAGCGCGTCTTGGATGTAGTCCACTGTATGTCTGAATTATATAGCGACATTGCTTGGAAGGAACATTTCTCATTATAGATGGAAAATTACTTAAGTATAGTAGAAGCTTTTAGTAATAGCTAATCTATTTTATGCAAAAGTATTGATTCAAATTTTGAAAGTCATTATTATTAGAAAACATGGTATGAATGTAATCTTGAAATAACCAAAATTACTTATAACAAAATTGCAACTGTAAATTATTATCTATGGAAGTTCTTTATTATAAAATAAGATATATTTAAAAGGACCGTCGTGGCTCAGAGGCACAGCGTCTGCCTATGAATCCGACGGTTTTTGGGTTCGATTTCCACTTGGGGATAATGAATTATTTTCATTTTCTTCGGGTTGGCATATATATATATATATATATATATATATATATATATATATATATATATATATATATATATATATATATATATATATATATATATATATATATATATATATATATATATATATATATATATATATATATATATATATATATATATGCCAACCCGAAGAAAATGAAAATAATTCATTATCCCCAAGTGGAAATCGAAAAACCGTCCCAACAACCGTCGGATTCATAGGCACACGCTGTGCCTCTGAGCCACGACGGTCCTTTTAAATATATCTTGTTTTATAATAAAGAACTTCCATAGATAATAATTTACAGTTGCAATTTTCGTACAAGCAATTTTGGTTATTTCAAGATTACATTCATCCCATGTTTTCTAATAATAATGACTTTCAAAATTTGAATCAGTTACTTTTGCATAAAATAGATTAGCTATTACTAAAAACTTCTACTATACTTAAGTAATTTTCCATCTATAATGAGCAATGTTCCTTCCAAGCAATGTCGCTATATAATTCAGACATACAGTGGACTACATCCAAGACGCGCTGGAATTGATCTTGGTGTTTACCTCCGGTTACAACATTAATTAGGATCAAGTGAATCGTGATAATACCTATTAATAACCCTTCCGGCTAGCAATTAATGGAGGAGTGGGTAAATTTAACTAATGTATGTGTTAATTTTATTATTTAGAGGCCATTTTGATTTTATTAATAAATAATTATTTTCGTTTTCCCGCTTTGCTAATACAAAGCTCAGCGTTGAGTTCCGCGATATATATATATATATATATATATATATATATATATATATATATATATATATTATTATAAAGTGAAAAGTTAAAAAATATATTTGTACTACCTTAATCAGCTATCTAGATAAATCTCGAAGGAGCGCAGAAAAGTTTTTGAAACAAATGACAAATGAAATTAGCAATTTCTTTGTTTTTTTTTAAAGTTTTCTTCTCTCGATTGTGTAACTTAAGTTCTATGCTGTCTTGTATCCTATCTTAAAATTAAAACATTTTCTTAAAGCTAAGGTCTTATAAAGCTATGCCTAACGGATGTCTGCCGCTGAATTCTAGCAATGACGAGGTCAGTGTGATATATACCGGTATGTGCTTATTATAAAAAAAATCGTATATATTTTTTAATGACTATTTTAATATTTCACTTTATACATAGCATATGAAACTCGATTAAGAAGGCTAATTGTTTCTTTTCGGCATAAGGATAAATTAATATTCGGATAATGGGACATAATATCTCAATATATCTCAATAATATCTCAATATTTTATGCATTTACTATCCTTCAATCAAACCTCTTTCGTGTACATCTACAAATTGTTATACTGCATCTATAGCTGAGGCCGGCTGATGAAATTTCCACTTTACATAAACCTAAATGAGGCTATCTATACAGAATTCTACTGTTAAATAGACTATGATATTAAGCTCAAAGCAAATTATAAGAGTAGGTCAAATGTAACGATAGGTTAACGATTCGGTTATCGGCGAATATATATATATATATATATATATATATATATATATATATATATATATATATATATATATATATATATATATATATATATGTATATATATATATATATATATATATATATATATATATATATATATATATATATATATATATATATATATATATATATATATATATATATATATATATATATATATATATATATATATATATATATATATATATATATATATATATATATAACGACGCGCAGGCACATCAGGCAGGCCCTACACCTGTGTTAAATGGGCAAGGGCTACCGTGTCAAGTACGGACACGGCTAAAGAAGAAAGTACCCAGAAGGAAACTCCGCTTTGCAACGTGGAATATTGGCTCTCTAACCGGACGATGCAGGGAACTAACAGATGTACTCATGAGGCGTCGGGTCCAGTGTGCTTTCCTTCAGGAAACCCGCTGGAAGGGCAATAAGTCCCGTATCATCGGACAGGGTTACCAGCTCATATACACTGGGTCTCCTTCCGGTAAAACTGGTGTAGCAGTAGTTTTATCTGAAGAGCTACGGAATGGTCTCCTCGAAGTTGACCGACGCAGCGACCGCCTGATGCGGGTGAAGGTACTGATTGAGGGGGCTATCGCCAACTTAATCAGTGCTTACGCTCCCCAGGCTGGTTGTAGCGGGGCCGAAAAGGAGTCATTCTGGGAGCAATATGAAGACGTTCTACTCGCTATACCATCTACCGAGGTGATCATAGTTGGGGGAGACCTTAACGGTCACGTGGGTAAGGCTGCGGATACGTATGAACGTGTCCACGGTGGTTTTGGTCACGGTCGCCGCAATATAGAGGTCGAAAATATTCTAAGAACCTGTATTGCATCTGATCTGGCCATCGTGAATACGTTCTTCCAAAAGAGTCCGCAGCACCTTATTACGTATGCGAGTGGACTCCATTCAACCCAAATAGATTACCTATTGACCAGGCGGTGTCATGTTGGCAAGGTAACTAACTGTAAAGTCATTCCTGGTGAAAACCTCACGGCCCAACATCGTCTTCTTGTCATGGATTATGTCGTTACCCCGATAAAGAAATTAGCCGAGACGCGTAAGTCTAAGATCAAGTGGTGGTTGCTGAATGGACCGATGCAGACCGACTTTCTGGCAGAGGTTAACAGTCAAAATTTAACAACTAACACCGAAACTGCTCAGGATGCTTGGGATCGAGCTCAGTCAGCAATTATTACGGCTGGTAAACATGTTCTTGGCGTTTCTAAGGGAGGACGTATTATGGACAGGGAGACATGGTGGTGGAATGACAAGGTACAGGAGGTGATTCATGATAAGAAGACTGCATTTAAGGAGTGGCAGCGTTCCAACTCTCCTGAAGACAGACTGGAGTACATAGCAGCGAAACGTGCCAGCAAAAGAGCTGTAGCCAGAGCCCGCAATGAAAGTTTATTACCTCTATATGATAAACTTGAAACTGTGGAGGGGCAGAAGCTCATCTACAAATTGGCACGTGCTCGGGATAAAGCGACGCAAGATATCACAAAATGTCTTTGCGTCAGAGATTCCCAGGGCAAGCTGCTTTGTAGTCATGCTTCTGTGAAGGAGAGGTGGAGAAGTTACTTCTTGGAGCTGCTGAATACTCAGCACCCGGGTAGTATTCCGTCTGAACCACCTCCTAACCTGGGACTTATTGCTCCAATAACCCTTGATGAAACTCGGAATTGTCTTCGACGCATGAAGAACGGCAAGGCGGTGGGACCTGACGATATTCCGATCGAAGCGTGGAAATCGTTAGGCTCTCGTGGTGTGCTCATGCTTACTGATCTTTTTAACCGCATTTTGAACACTGGGACGATGCCACATCAATGGCGGCACAGTTTTATTACCCCTATTTACAAAGTATGGGGCAGTATTCAAGATTGCGGTAGTTATAGGGGCATTAAGATTATGAGTCACACCATGAAGCTCTTCGAGCGCGTGATTGCCCTCAGGCTCCGCCGAGAGTGTACTGTTTCTGAGTGTCAATATGGATTTCAGCCAGGATCAGGCACTACGGACGCCATTTTTGCCCTCAGAATTTTGATGGAGGCACACAGGGAAAAGAGGAGAGCTCTGCATGTGGCATTCTTAGACCTGCAGAAGGCCTTTGACTGTGTGCCACGTCAATGTATCTGGTGGGCACTGCGATCCAAAGGGATCCCTGAATCCTATGTTGCTATTATCAGAGACATGTACAACGACTCTGTTTCTACAGTTAGGACCGCTGTTGGCGATACCAAACCCTTCCCAATTACAGTAGGGGTTCACCAAGGCTCAGCTCTTAGTCCACTTTTGTTTAATGTAGTGCTAGATACTGTCACGGCTCACATCCAGGACCAGCCTCCATGGCTGATGATGTATGCCGATGACATAGTACTCATTGACGAGAACCGACTGATGCTGGAGCGTAAAGTGAATGCCTGGAAGGGTGCGCTTGAGAACGGTGGTCTTAAACTGAATGTGTCAAAGACCGAGTACATGGCTTGCGGGAACCCAGACTCGAGCACCATCCACATCGGGCCTGAGCCAGCCGTTAAGTCGGAGAAGTTCAGGTACCTTGGATCCATTATGCACGAGTCCGGAGGCATCGATTACGATGTCCACGCCCGGGTTAGCGCTGCTTGGGCCAAATGGCGGGAGGTCACTGGTGTGGTCTGCGATCGCAGAATACCGCCCAAACTCAAGGGGCTGATATACAAGAGCATGATCCGACCAGTTCTTCTATACGGCAGCGAATGTTGGCCAGCATTATCTCGGCACACTCAGGAGCTTCACGTAACGGAGATGAAGATGCTGAGGTGGATGTGTGGCGTTACTCGGGCTGACCGCATACGCAACACATTCATTCGAGGTAGTCTTGGGGTCCGTGACGTAGCGGATAAGCTTCAAGAGCGTCGTCTGAGATGGTATGGCCACGTTTTGCGCCGGCCTAAGAACTACGTCGGAAGAAAATGCCTTGATATGTCTGTCCCTGGAGTAAGACCCCCCGGACGTCCAAGGAAGCGATGGCTGGACGTCGTGACGCACGACATGAGAGCCAATGGACTAACCACTGAGGATGCTCAAGACCGTGCAAAGTGGAGTAGGCTAAGTAGGAAAGCAGACCCTGGCAATAGGCCGGGATAATGCAAAGTGGAAGAAGAAGATATATATATATAACTTCTTTAATTTAGCTACTAGTATATAACAATAAAACAACTAAAAACACAAAAGTAATTTACATGTAAATTTAGTATGACATAATTTTTGAATTATTCAATTTTCTTTAAGTTATAGTCGCGGCGGGACCGGCTTAAGTGCTGCAATTACTTTACCCTAATGTCCTTATTAAATTAGATCTTTAAAGAATCTTAGCAGTAGACAAGAAATTATTTGTTTTAATAAAATTATCACAAATTTATTTAAAATTAAAGTAATTCTTAGACGATTTCGATATTTGATTAAATTTAGCAAATTTAGAAAGTCATACATTTCTTTCTGTCTTTCTTTATGTATATCTGTATGTATTTCTGTATGTATGTTGACATATATCGCCACATTTCTGGGAAACTTAATCTTTTTTTTTGTAAATTACTTTTATTGTAAGAAAAAAGAGAGGGCTTTCCGTTATTTGTAAGAACATACTTATTTGTGTATCTTCGAAAGCAGAACCCATTCAATACATATATAAATGAAATATAAGTCTTTCTTTATACCTCCATCTCACACTTAGCTCGTAAAAAATCTACGAAATATTAAAATAGATAAAAAATTTCAAATTTCATAAAGAAAGATAGCAATTTAAGCTTATTATTATTTTAGCTTCACGCTGAATCCCGGTTATAGCTGACTAGGCAGAGGGAATCTGATATTTAGACATTTCCTTCCCCGTTTTCCGCTCAATCTTCGAGACATTGCGTGTTGACAGTCAACGGTGTCGCTGCACAACAGCCTTAATTATATTTACGTCTTCACGCCGTATCCCGTAAGCGGTAGTCGAAGATAAACCTTTTCCCGCTTTCCGCCTTCCAATCACAGCGTGTTGAGTGGCGGAACTCAACGCCGCACTTAGTATTGTTACCAGAGCGAGATAAGCGAATATAATATATCTCTTGGGAATCGAACCCACATCCGTCACGTTAATCATCATAAGGAATATAAATAAAACAAAATTATACGTCATCATACATTTATTAACTTCACGTCTCTAACTTCACATGATCTGTATTGTTGTGTTGAGCTGAATGTTCCAAAAAGGCCTTTTTCTCATGAAACGATCTTTCACATTTCTCACACTTATGTGCTCTGATCCCAGTGTGAACGCTTCTATGACGCCTAAGCTGATAAGAATTGGGAAAGCTTTTGCTACAATCCAAACATTTATGTGGCATAACTCCTGTATGATTCCTCATGTGTAGATTTAATTGACCCTTAGCTTTGTATTTGGAACCACATATTTCACAAGTAAAAGGCCTCTCTCCAGTATGCCAAAACATATGCTTCTGCAAAACTTTTTCTGATACGAATTTCTTGGAGCACACTTCACATACAAAAGGTTTGTCTTTGGCTATATTCCGCAAATGGAGGTCTAATTTGCTTTGGCTCTTATAAATTTTGTTGCAATGTTCACATTTCACTGGTTGCAATGGCCTATGGATGTTTTCTATGTGATCCTGAATAATAAATGATTTTTTTTAATTTTTTCATAATAATGGATGGCATACTTAAATATTTTAGATCTACAGGGACACATATTATCAATGCTGTGCATCACTCCGGGTACCCAAATAAAAGTGACGAGGCTTTGCTCGTAGAATTGCAGAAATTCACGCAGGAGTTTCTCTTACCGAATTAGGGGAACGAAAATGCTTCACTTTCCCCTACTTTCCCACTAAAAGTAAGAACTGAACCACAGACCATTACACCACAACCAGAGCTTCACATTTTACCATAGTGAGATCAAGAAGCATAAAATACTTAATAATAAGTTATATCAATAGAAAATATACAAATAGATTTTGATATATCATATAACAAACGAAATGTTGTATGAAACAATATATAAGCCTCTAAAAGGGGTCCCCTGATTGCCGAAACCTTTCGTGAAAGGTCGCTCCACTGAAACAAGTGATATCTTACAAAGGCACAAAGTGAATACGCTGATTTTGACATCGGTTTCAAATCTTCAAAGTTTCTATCGTAGTAGTATTAAATTAACAAGATATATATATATATATATATATATATATATATATATATATATATATATATATATATATATATATATATATATATATATATATATATATATATATATCTCCTTCACAGTCAACAGTCAGACAAATCACAGCACAGTCTATATCAGAGTTCAATCTGGTTAGTTATATCGCTCCATCGCTAAATATCGTACTTAAGCTTGTTACCTTTGATAACTCAGCGTCCTAGTACATGTTTTAATAATTTATATAACATATCTATTTACCAATACTATAATTATTCAATATTGAGGTAATAACATCGACTTTTTTTAGTTTTACTCTCTTTAGGTAAACACAGCAGCGTAGGCAGTGGCAAAGTGTCCCATTGTCCACGACGGTTGTGGATTCAATTCTCACTCGGGGAGAATGAACTCATTTATTTTTCTCGCTTTGGATAGCAAGATAAAAGCGCGGCATTGACTTCCACCAATGTGTACTCAACTCGCAATGTGTACTAAGTCTAATAAAGTAATTAAAAATTACTCACCTTCAATCCCCAGAGTCTCTTGAATCCCTTGCCGCATGTTTCACAAACAAACTGCCTCATATCCGTGTGGTGGATTAAATGTGACTTAATTTCATGCCTGAATACGAATCTGAAAATGTTCATGGTTAAAAAGTGAATCGGGCGAAAGTTTACGTGTTTTCAACTTAAATTGGGTCATGGCCTGATAGAATTATTCAGGTACCAAATTCTACTGAAATTCGTCTTCACAAATCTGTATATATAAAGGATTTTGGAAAGGGTATCTCTACATTTGCTTATACCATGTCGGTTTAAGGAGTGCACGTACGTACTGCCAATAACAAATTGGAGCTTTTTTTTATTAAATTGTAGTTTAATCCATGGTTCAGTGTAAGTTTGAGAAGAGTTAGAGTGGAAGTCAAATTAGACAAGACAATCCAAATTATGGGTTCACAAAAGTCCAAAAAGCATTTATTATTACTTTAATTTTGGTTATTTTTTTTTATTTTACTTTCGTTCAATAGAAAGACAAATTCTTTGATATATTCAGAAAGTTTTTTAGTAAGATATTTTTGGCAAACGATATAAATAATATTAGAGTCGATCATCTCGCGTTGACAAGTGTAGTTTCTCCCTATCCATTCATTTGAGTATTGTCGACGACAAAACACTGAGTTTTGTGCCAGAGACAAATGGCTTTGTTTTTTTGAAGCGAAGGTAAATATTTATATTTATAAAAGTTAATTAAAAGAAAAAAATTCTAATGGTTTATTATTTTATTTAAAAATTATTTACATAAATAGCACATGATTGCAACTTTATTTACGTAGTATTTATGATAATGCTAAAAGCTTCTATTGATTTTTTCCAATTGATACCACCTTCCATCATATGGAAGGTTGTGGTATCAATGGTGGTGATAGTGGTGGTGGTGGTGGTTTTGTTCCAGTGGTTGTTTTTGAACAACTGTTCCTAAGGCTCGAATTCCTTATTTCATATAACCTGACTAATATTTTCATATATAATTTTTATTTATTTTATTTTAATATGATTCGTATTAGTACAATTTTTTGCAATATAAAGTCACAATAAAGTACAGTAAAAAATATGATATAACTTATGTATATTTTCGGTCGAACCACTCATTTTGTATAAAATGTAAATGTAAATATATTATAACTCTCTTCTTTGTATGTACTATAAGTTCTAACTGATTGCCACATTTCATAACTTTTCAGACAGACAGACATCAAAGTCATCCGATAAGGTTTCTGGTTTTAAATACGAAGCCTTAAAAAAATGTAATAAGACATAAAATTATTATTACATAACTTCATTCTACAATGTAAATTAGAAAAGTAATAAATATATCGTTAACAAACTCAATTTAAAGGCCAGAGTCAACTAATTTAACTTTTATAAACAAAAATTTCACTTCTAACTAATACAATTGTGAAGTGCGATTAAATATACCTATACAAAAATACCTATTGACCTAACAAAATGTTGAGTCTTTCATGGTACATAGAGACAGCGTCTATATATATATATATATATATATATATATATATATATATATATATATATATATATATATATATATATATATATATATATATATATATATATATATATATATATACATATATATATATATATATATATATATATATATATATATATATATATATATATATATATATACATATATATATATATATATATATACATACATATATATATATATATATATATATATATATATATATATATATATATATATATATATATATATATATATATATATATATATATATATATATATATATATATATATTTATATATATATATATATATATATTTATATATATATATATATATATATATATATATATATATATATATATATATATATATATATATATATATATATATATATATATATAAATAATAAATAAATTTGCTCTAATGACGCATCTGCCTTATGTCATACGATCTTCAATTTGTATATGTCAATGGAAAATATCTATCAAGCTGAACGACTTATGTTAAGGCATTTTGTCAACGCTATTTCTTTATTTTTTAGTATGGCTACTCAAGTAAGGTGCTATTTATATTTTGTGTTTCATTTATCAATTTATCAATCATAAATCAATCTAATTTTAACAAAATACTCTATATATTTACTTTAAACGTAAATGAATGTAAGGTTTTTAACTAAAATATGATTACATAGTTGATTTTATTTGAGAGCGGGGACAAAGCCCTTTTATATTCACAGATGAGTAAAAATAATATAGATAAATAATAAATTTAATAAAATCAAATCTTTAAATGAATTAATTTTAAATGAAACAAAAATTTTATGTATTATCGAAAAGACTATTTACAAACTAAAATCTATATTTCTATACAATTGTTATATTGTATACGCCTATATAGTTTGGTAATATCAAGTTCTTGACGTAAATTATTTATTTACGTGTTTCCTTCATACGTTTTCATTGATAGATCATTTAGATTCAAATAGAACGTCATAAAAGTTTGTTACTCTATTTTTGACTGTTTTCACCTGACTTTGGGTTTAAAATTGAATAACTTTAACAATATATATTTCTAACCTGTCAATTCCAGGGAAACAACCTGTTATACCTGAGTTAATGATAAGCTACATATACAATAGTTTGTCAATTTTAAAAAGCTATCGCCATATATTTACATTTTTTAGCTTTGCTTTAGATTATAATAGAAGGAAAATTGTGAATATTTTACCTATAAAAATTCGTATCAAGCTGGAATTAATATGAAATTCTCATATCTACAGTCTCTTTGTGCACGGCAAATATCAAATTTGTAAGTCAACGCAATCAAAAACAACATGGCCTTTTATGGTCCGTTTATGCCATATATTAGGGCGCTCGCAGCGTAATCAAAACCTATAGGGTAGACCCCGTTGACCTTGAACCGTGTAATTTGACACAACAGTGAGAATGTACACGAGAAATCCGAAAATTTATCATTTATAAGTTTATGACATAAAAAAATCATTGAAATCTAATAGGTACATTTTACCTACTTAATTTAGCACAAAATAAGTAAGTTTGCCAACTTCTATAAGTTATACTTGCTGTATAACTTTAAACATGAACGGTCATCGGATGGTAATCCGACTCGCACTTGACCGGTTTATTTTTAAATAAAATCTATGAATAATACAATGCTGCCCAGAAAAGCAATTGTTAAATATTCACTGTGCTGCTCTCTTGCCAAATTATTTTCTTTAGGTCCAAAACGTAAAGCAGAAATATCTTCTGTGTTACAAAAGATATAAAGACAGACGGACGGCGAGACAACTAATAAATTTCATTTCAATTTTGTTATAAGCCTCGGAATATAAAACGCTAAAATATGCATTTCAGATTTTTCGCAAAAATATTGTTATACATTTTTTTTTAAAATTGAAATAAGTTCTTTCTTGGAATGTTTTATATTCTAAGCCAACGAATGTGGGTTTCAGAACAAATATATAAGAAGCATATGTACCTACTTCAAATTTGCTTGACCTTTATAGGTACCTATATTGTTCATGTACATTATGTAATGTTATATACACATTACATGTACATGTATTTTTTTTGGCGTATATTCTTTTATCACGTATATAACTGGAGATAAAGCGGAGGAAACCCCACATTCCACCCCATTTTTTAGTAGAGCAGAGAAATGAAAATGATTTATCTCTTGAGTGGAACTCGAGTCTACTACCGTGTGATGTTTACAGATCACTATACAGCCTATAAATTTTCCAATAATACATATCTATGTTGTATATGTTAGTAATTTATTCCTTTATAATTTTTTTTATTTATCTCTGGTAATACGATAAAGCGCGGAGTTGGATTTCTTCAACACACAATGCCTCAAGAAACGGAGTGTCTTAACACTAGGTTCCCTCCGCCTACCCTGCTATACGCGTGATACAGCGTAAAGCAAAAAAAAAATAATTATGTTCATATTAATATATTTCCAAACAAGCATACATTTAGACATTATTCTGTCATATATTGCTTTCAAAGCAATCTCTATAAAGCGTATCCCGCGAGGTTTCGCGGTATTCGGATGCTGTTCCTAGTATTTAGATATTCTAGTTTAATATTAGGATGGACTGCCTTGGGGATTTATCCTTTGCATATCTTAAGTAAACGTTTGTATAGAACGTACAAATCAATTTACATAAGTTCTATATACATAAATATTATATGTGTATATATATATATAAATCTATAAATGTGTATATTTATAAATCTATATATATGTATATAATAGAAACACAAATTTATTGACTTAAAGCGGTACAACGACTGACTGTTAACGCGATAGTTGTGGATTCGATTCCTGAATTACTTAGGTACATCCGTAATACAACGTTAGCTTCACAAAAAATGTTTTAAATATTTTCTTTATTTTCTTATTGAAATATTTCCGATATATTGCATAAAAAAGTCTATAAGTATATGCACTTATGTATGTACGTACATACGTACGTAAAAACTTACCTCCTTCCACAATGGTCACATATAAACAAACTATTATCATTATGAAGACGCTCATGTCGTTTCCACGTTTTGAATTTCTTAAAGCTTTTGTTGCAAACAGAACAAAGTCCCCCAGGCTTTTGCAAATGTACTGATCTGAAATGAAACTGTAGGGAGAGGGGCGACGCCTTCTTTCTATCACAAATATGACAAAATAATTTCTTATCGGGACAATGTTGGAACCTGAAACAAACAAATATCGACATCTCCTGGTGATATAACGAAAGTGACAGTAAAATGTATTGTACTTAATGGCAAGATAATATATAAATAATAATTTAATATCGCTTAACAAAGCAGTGAAATTAAATAGAAGCGTGAATAATGATAAGCAATTTAGATTATAAGAGACCATCTTTGTGGCCACTTGGCCGGACAACTTTGATTATTATAAAGGTACCAGTGGCGAAGACTGCAAATTTTATGAAGGTAGGCCGGCCGTCGAGAAAACAATTAAGCTTAATTTGCGAAATTTATGTACTTATCAAATATTTTATGATTTCTATTGAATGTAAGAAAATTGATTTGTTGTGGGTTTATAGTTAGTTCATAAATGTTATTTACTATTTATTACTTTATTTGTATGATTATGTAAGGTAACCCGATGGGAATCGTTTTATATATACTCTTCGCCACTGCTCCAGTGTCCAGACACTCCGTTCTATGCGGGATTTTATTATATGCAAGAATCCATTGATCATTGTAACCACAGTGTCGAAGATACTGGGGGAGGAAGTATAAAGAGGATTGCGACAGTAAACGAGGCGAAAGAGGTATTTTGGGACCCCTAGGGATACCTTACCGTGAAGCTATGTTATCGTACGGTATGATAAAGGGTAAAATTGAATAAAGTTTAAGTGTCATTAACTTGTCACAATGGAAGCATTTAGGCAAGTTTTTTTTTAATTTCGAAATTGCTACTATTCTTCTCTGCCTAATATAGTGAAGTGACTGATACAAAATAGAGTTATTTTCATTAGGCAATTTTTCAACGGTCAATAAAATAAAAATTTTATATATACCATATATGTAGGTTTAGTGGTAAAATACTTAAAAAAACATATAAAAAGGGATTTTTGGTAATTTCACGTATTCTCGTGAAGGGTAAATAGATAAGGTCCTTGCAAACAGATTAAGTCATATAATTCTAGGCATAAACCCACCTGAAATATCTTAATTTTTTTAAGAAACAGCCGAATTTAACTTGAACATAAAATTGAACATTAAATATTATTGAACAAAATATTATTCTTTCAGTTACAGTTTGTAAGGAACTCATCTATACGCCCTTTATGCAAATACGTCGAATTACCAACAACCCCAGATTGAATTGTTTGCTTTAGTTTTAACTTTGAGTTCCACAACTCAACAAACAATCTATGTAATTCGGGCGAAAGACGGAGAACGGAGTGCCTTGACAGCCAAACTCTCTGTTAATCTTACTACATGCGGAATAAAGTGGGAAACTAAATAAAAAAAATTATATATAATTAAGAAATAGTATATAAATACCTATGCACTATCATATCAGCAAAGTCTCTACCGCTGTATGAACAGTTTTGACACTTTAAATCATTATTGGAACAATGTTCATTTAAATGTCCGCTTAGATCATAGCAATTTGTTATATTGCACAAGCCTAAAATGTATTTCATAAATAAATAATAGACATAGAAAAGTCAAAAAATGGAATAGTTCACTAGGTTTTCTCTGCCTTCATTAAAACTACATCAAGATCTTGAGTCAAGACTGCTCTTCTTGGTTATTCTTTTTATTCTTTTAAGAATAATATGATTAGCATTAATAAAATAGGAAAAATATTATGAACTTAAATTGTACAAAATTGACTTAATTATATAAAAGCTTTAAATGAAACAGATTTCAATGATAATTTTATTTTAAATATGATATGAGATCAATACAAAAGTATACTATATTTGTAATACTTAATATCAGTTAAATACTAATTGTAATTTCTGTGTATGGCTGAACCTTCACCTGTACTTACCGCACTTCAAAGCTGATACCAATGTGTCTTCATTATTTTCAAGTACTTTAGGTGTGACTTTAGCAATTTGAGTTTTTTGATATTTTCTTTTACATTTATTTTTGATATGCTTTAAAAGCAAACTTTGTTTATCTACAAAAAACACACAGATCAAGGTTCATTTTTAACGAAGGTCCATGGAAATAGATACACTATTAAACATAGCAATGTTTGTTCTAGTTATTCTAGAAACACTATGTACTTCAATCTATTTTATCTGTTTACAGTAAAATCTTTTTAAAGTTCAATACAAATGAAAACTAAATACATGCGACTTACTATATTGCTTTTTGCATTTATGACACTCGAATGGCCTTAGTGGTTTAATTTTAATTTGTTTATTAATTTTATTTTTATACTGCATCAAGTTATTTCCTTGACTACTTTCAACTTCATTATCCAGTGGTTCAAGTATATCTTTACTATCTGATAATTCATTTAAAAATTCATATTTCAACTGTTCAACCTTTATTTCTACTTTCGGTATAAAATTAAGCATTTCAGAGTCCTAAAACATTTAAAAAAATATTGTTATTAGAAACAGTAAAAAGAAAGAAAAAGTAAAGTAAAAATGGTACAATAAATAATAAATCATTGCATGTGTAAGTTACATACATTATTGAGGGATTTCCAAAATTCTTCTGAATTAATACATTTCCTTTTAAACTTAGCATATTTTTTTATAGTTTCTGTGCACTTATAACATAGTACTTTTGGTGTATTTTGGGCATTTATCTACAAAGATATAAAATGTGTTTATTTCTAAATAACTGCTAAATATAATATTTATTAATATCCAAAAATAATAAGTACTAGGCGAAATTACGAAAAACTTACACAAAAACCAAAACAAAATTCAAATAATTCTAAAATGTTTTTATTTTGATCAAGGCATATTCCTCCGACATAACTTTTGTCGAGACACACGCGACAGGGCTCAGTTGTAACTAGAGAACTTTCCTTCCCTAACTTAGAAGACATGTTACATTTACATTTTTTACATCTTATCAAAGAAGAAAACACTCGTGTATATTAAAATAATCAAACAACTTTATTATTGTCAAATGTCATTTTCAAATTTTTGTAATTGACAGTTATCAAGATGACGTATATAAGCCGATTAATTGCCATATAATAAAAAATCGTTCTAGCACAATTTATTTGCAAAATAAAAAGATTATCTCGGTCGGGACCTAGTAAAATGTTTACAGTCCATTTTTAAATTGTTTCATGTCGGAAATGTCGGAATTTCTGTGTTTTTTATTAATATTATTTTAATTAACACTTTTTGTAACGATTGATTTATTCGCTTTTTATTATTAGGATTCATGGACGATTACTTTTATAATCTTATTATTTCTTTGAAGGTTTTAATATCATGGGGATTCGAACCTGCCGTTAAACCACTAACTGTAGGCTATCACTGCTACTGTCCACTTGTAAAATAAGAGCAAGATAATAAAGACAATATAACAAAATTCTAATTAAGTAAATAATATACGAATAGAAGGGCCGACTTTGGTAGACCTTTTAAAACACGGTGTCAAAGATACTGGAGGAAGGTCACGTAAAAAAAATTAGGGTCCGGGTCGGGTTTTTAAAATTGAATAATTTTGATTATAAATTTAAATGACAGCTACATAATCTATCCAAAATAAAGAAAAAAAAAACCTTTAAAACCTATTATTAATAGACTAGACAAACCTATTTATACCTTATAATGGTTTTCGATAACGCTTTACATAGAGCTTACTAAACCCAGACAAGTAGTTGGAAAATATTCATATTATATTTTTAAATAAGATATTACCCATATTATTGCCTCCATAATAGGTACTTGTGCTACTTGAACCTCGGTTTATTCAAAACCAAAAGCTTATAAGCAGGCAAGTTACATTTGTGCGTACCGAACTGTACCTACTCGGTAATATAGGAAAAAAAGAATGTCAATTGAACCCACACATATTAATTGTACTATAAGAGTGATTGTGTTGACTTTTTATACTAATTCATTTTTACTCTCTGTTACACAAAAATAAAATAAAAAAAGATTGCAATTTGAATAATGTAAACATGGAAATAACAAAGTACTTGCAGAAAATCATTTCCCTAGGTGGGAATCGAACCCAATATAATTATATATAATATGTCGTGTAAAGTCAAAGTTAAATTATTTAATGAATACGTTGTCGATGTTCTTTTAAGAAAGGTTAAATTTTACGGATTAATTATCAAATTAAACACAGCGTCTCACTGTAAATGAGTTATTTTCAAAGAGTCTGTAAATGAGTTATCTTAAAAAACGGAGAACGGAGTATTTGTAGTTGGCTTTCTTTGACTACTCTGCTGTATAGGAGATAAAACACGAGGCCAATAAAATATTTCTTGTAGGCTAGGTGTGTGTTTGTTTATAAAATAATATATTTTTCAACATATTTTCTTTTCTACAGTTAGGCACGTGTCTAGCTAGAACGGTTAGAGAGAAAAAGTTGCAGCTTACTTCAAAATTCAATTTGAATTGGACAAAACTTAACGGTCTTTTAATACGACGCGCATCCCATCCGAATTTCCAACTTTTGATACTTTTTTGTTTATTCAATTTAAATACTAAATGTATTTATTATTTTCATTCTCTCCGCTCTGGTAATAAGACAAAGAGCGGCGTTGAGTTCCGCCACTCAACATACAATGTCAGGAAAAGCGGAGAAATGGGGAGTCCTTACACTAGTTTCCCTCTGCCTACACTGCTATGTGGAGATACAGCGTGACGCTATAATAATAATAATAATAATAATAATAATAAATTTATTTTGTTCTTGTGTATCTGTTATCAATATAACATATTATTTTATGTCTGATAAGACAAAATGGTATGAGTTTAGTTAACATACCTAAGACGCTATGATAATTACATTTCCTGAAAACAGCGGGGGGCAAGTTCGCCAAGTTCAAGTTACAAAAATTTACAAAACTTAAATTGTCGGCCGTATGCCCTCATTTTATATGAAATGTAATGAAACATATATAAGGGTGTAATGCTTCTTTCTGTAATAAACTGATAAATTACAAATTTTCTGATATTTTCTTAATTTTTACTATTATTTCTCACTTCTTGCAAAATTCCATAATTCTAGAAGTACAAATTATAAAAGTTGGCAAACTATAGTTTGCGGTCGAATGCACACATTCTGTATGAAACGACTGCACACATAAGTTTGTTCCACTTTTATTTATGATATATCTATAAATTTCCAATTTTTAGATATTTAAAATATATAAGTTTTAACTTATTGCCAAATTTCGTAACTTAGGTCACGGGGATACTTCCCCTTGTACGTTTTGATTACGCGGCTTCGTGATACGCGGGTTATCGACTTGATATCTGATGTAGTGCCAATGGAGATGAATAAAAAGTCTACTCAAGTTTGTCACATAGTATATGCAATACCACTTTAAAGTACATGTGCCTACTATAAACATATAAGAGGTAAATCACGATGATTTAACACTATATAGTTATTACAAAGTCAACCATAAACATATAATTGAAAACTTAACTCGATAATTAATAATATAAACGAAATAATAGTTAAAATGAAAATAACGCATCGAAAGACAAGCATCGACTGTTTGTTAATATTATTGCATCTATTCGGGGGTCGATGCGGACGCGACAATTCCGTTGCGGCACAGCTTTTGCTTAGCAATAGACTACGTACTACTAGACTAGACTATATATTTGTGATAAAATATATTATATATATCCTATTTAATAGTATTATGTATTGTTATATGAATTATATAAATGTTATACTAAATAAATAATAAATATAAATAATAATTCCCTACATTTGATATCAATTTCAGCTTGACAGACGTATAGACATACGAACAGACGGACAACAAAGTTATTCTATAAGAGGGACTAGGAGGTCCCTAATAAAATAACAATATTTATAATAATAAGTCGTATATAGACTCATTATCATCCAACAAAATCATCCAACGAAATAATATTTTGGCTTTGTGTTGTATCCCGCAGGTAAGCTGGCGACGTACGAAGTTATTTAACACTTAATTCCCTCTGCCTTCTCTGCTATATCCAAGTTAAACGAACTTATAAATTTTAATTGATTTACGCCATAGTTTGCCGATTCTTGTGAATGGCAAAATTTGAACGTCGATTAAGCAACATTCACCGTGGACCGAGGTTAACTCGCTCGTACTAGATTCATAAGCAATTCGCCCCCCTCATATAGTTGCCATTGTGGTTGGTCTGAAAACAATGGACGGCAAAACGGTCCAAACCTTAATGTAAACTAAGGTAAGAGAAATTTATCATAATAATAACTGGTGGTGTTAGATTGTGATCGATTTTTAAATTGGTGTTTTGTATCAGCGTCTCACTTTATCCCTGGTCTTTATTATCGTATAGCAGGGTAGGCTGTAAGCAATTAGTGTCAAGACACTCTGTTCTACATTTACCACTCGAATTCGAGACGTTTAGTTTGAAGTAGTATAATAAAATTGATTTATATTGTAAAAAATATCTTTTTTATAGCTTCACACTATTTCCCGCATATACAGGAATAGGCAGAGGGAACTAAGTGTTAAGATACTCCGTTTCCTGCTTTCCGCTTTTCGAGACGTGTTGAGATGCGGCACTAATGCCGCCGCTTTGTCATGCCCGACCACAACGAGGAAAACGAAAATAATCAAGTCTCTCCGTGTGGGAATCGAACCCACAATCATGCCACGACGCCCATAAAAAACCCAAGGCAAAAAAACAAAATAAATTGATTAAAATCATTGTAAACGTTAATAATACTCAAAAAGGTACCATAAATCATAACATATTATTATATTCTCATTTCAACTTCTAATATACCCACTGGAAGTTAATTCAGCTTTTCTTTTCCTTATCAAATTGCGTTAGTGACTAATAAGAAAAGTTAAATAAAGCTATTTGAAAGCACAGCGTATTTACTTAATTTATTATTATTTTCTTAGAAAATATTCCCATTTTTTTTAATACCAGGTTCAAGGTACGATTTGGAACTCATACAAATTGGAGAAAAGCGGGCAAGTTTTCAGGTTAATCGTACAAGAAACGCTATACGCCTCGTCCACTGTCATTAACCTTTTCATATATGCTCTCCGACCCCCCGGAGAGATATATGAAAAGGCTTTTTACGTGACCTCCAGTATCTTTGACACTGTTTTCGAAGGTCAACTCTGAGGTCTCCCTTTACCTCTCTTACCACTCTTACTATTCACTTTTGCTTTAATAACACATAATATAACTAATAACATAATTAAGCTAATAACATAACTAATAACATAATATAGCTAATAACATAACTAATAACATAATATAGCTAATAACATAACTAATAACATAATAAAATATTTCACTTAATTAATTTGATAATATATTCAAATTATATAATCATATCAGGTGACAAACATATAAACAATTTTTTTTTGGTTATGCGAACCCTCAGGATTTGGTAAAAGCCAGTATATAATATAGATGTTTTCCTCATGTAAGAATTGCTTTTGGGCTACTTATTGTTTCTAAAATAGATAATAGGTGGAAAATGTAGTAGCATATAATAGAAGTGAAAATTAAATGTTGAAGTTACTTTTAATATTAGTTATTTGAAATATCCATTAAAATATTCTTTTCCATATTAGTGTTGATGTTATTATTTGTTCTCGTTTCCGTGAAATATGAGCACAAATATTATATTACACGGTCGCAGTGGATATGGCAAATATATACTATCATCAATATGGTATATGCTATTTTTATTTCATTAATACACAAGCAAATAAGTCAAAATTTTTATGTTTGTTCATATTTTTGTTTATATAAAAGTAATCGTTCTCGGAAACTATATAGTGATACATATATAACGTATACCATTATTTATAATCTGCTATATTTTATTATATATTTTGACTATTTATATATTTTAGTACTCAAATGGGAAGCTACTGTCATAGTTACGCTAGGTAATCATTGTATGTTCAATCGTACTCTGGGAACGGTAATTTTTTTTTATTTTATAGGCCGGTAGAGAGGGGGAAGGTGGTCACCTTGTATTAAGACATTTTGTTCTCCGTTTTCTGCCCAAATTTGAGATATTGCATGTGTGCATGGCGGAACTCAACGCCGGATATTGTCTAACCATATGGAGGAAATGAATGCAAATAACTCCCTCGAGTAAGGATGGCCGTTTATAGTCAAACGTTTTCTCATGTAATAAAAAAATAAAGAAAAAGTGCGAGTTGAACTCGCCCATGAAGGTTCCCGTAGCAGCATTTGGTTTTGTCGACCCGTAATTGTGGCTTACGGCTTATGATGTATTAAAAAAAACTACTTATTACATCTCGTTCCAAGCAATTTCCGGTGGAAGTATATAATGTAGATCATATTTTTAGTTTAATAATTCTCTTATATTAATTCATTATTGGGTCCATATTTTACCACTTTGAAGTGTCTCTCGCGCAAACTATTCATTTTAGCAAAAAATGATACTAGAAACATCAATATCATGTTTGAAGACCTTACCATAGATACCGCACATGTATGGCTTAGAAGAAATTGTCCAGTCTCAGTTTATGAAATTAACTACTAATAATAGACTTCTGCCTCAAGGGACTGTAACCTTGGGTTTTTGATATTAATTCCAGCGTGATATCTGAACGTGGACATCAAAGTGATCTTATATCCTTTTTGTTTGTTCTTTTGAGATAAGAAACCCTAAAAAGAACACTTTCAATTCCAAAAATATTACGCACGTTTGAAGATAACAATACAAAAAATCATATTATCGTATCCCTAATATTATTAAATCATGAAATTTCTATGGAAGCGTCGTATTTATATCCGGGTAAAGGTCAGTCCTTAAATGCCATATAAAATAGTAATCTTTCATTCATGAATGAAACATTACGTGTCCACACCTTCGTGGGAACTTCTTTTTCCTCTATGGTATATTGATACCTGCGTTATATCGTAGGTGGTTATGACTTTTAAATTATAGTAAATCTGTTATAAAAAAAATCAAAAATGCTGAAAACGATGGCAATTCTTGCAAATAACTGTATCCTTAAGAGTAGAAATTATTAAATAGTCATGTGAGTATAGTTTTGAGTGATGTCAAAGAAAAATACTATATTAAAAACACATGTTAAAATGTGTAACAAAAGATATTACTAAAGGACTATGTGTAAAAAATTACACCAATAGGCTGTTGTGGTGTGGCGGCACAGCGTCTGAATGTAAATGTGACAGTTGTGGGTTCGTATCCCACTCGGGAAAATTAATTCTTATCGTGTGTCGCCTCAATCAGACGGCGGAGCTGCGTAAGTTTCATAACTTACCGGGCAGACTTGAAATTGGGGGGCAAATAGAGAACCGAGTGTCTTAACACTAGGTCCCCTCTGCCTACCCTGTATATGCAGGAAATAGCGTGAAGTAATTTTATTTATTTATTTATTTTTTTTGAATAATATTATAATATTGCAAAGTTTTATTTGAGAAGAGCAACTGAGTCTCGCAAGCTCTTAACACAGGCTTCTTTTTTAAATTAATTGACGATCCAAAAATGCTTGAACACCGTATGTAGCTTAATTGAATAAAGTATATTCTGATTTTGCATAGCTACTTCGAGGCTTTTTATTATTTTTAAATTGTTAATCAATACTAAGGATATAAAAATACTTAAAAAGACATACAAATTTCAACACAGTGGGATTTGAACCCTCAAGGAAACCGTTTCAAATCCCGCTGCCTTAAAATTTTTATAAAACATAAATACTTTAATAATCATTTTTTTGTATCCTATTTTATTTTCATGAACAAATGAATGAAAAATGAATTTTTAATTTTTCTTTTGCTTTTCTTAATCATTTGCCTTTACAAAGAAAGCTTATCATTAATAAGAAAGCTATCCTTATAACACGTTTGTCATACATTTTCCACGGTGTGTTGATGCGTACAGCGTAGCAGGTGACTTCTATTTACCGTTCCTATTCAGGGTGGTATTCCGTAGGCGAGGGCTTGCCTCTTATAGATCGGACGCTCAGTACGACCCGAAGTGGCGTCTGGTGTGGACGCCCCGTGATACCTGTTTGTGAGGAAATTTCAACAGGTCGTTTTTGATCCAGTGACGATAACGCGTAATGTTTTTTAATAATTTTCTTTTTATATTGTGTTATAGCTGTTTTAAGTTTCGGTGTGGCGTGTATTTTTGTTTTTGTGGGATTTATTGATGTTTATTATATAGGTTAGAGATATTTTTCTATAAATTTGTTTGATTAATGCTTAGTCATGATGGCGGAGTGGAATCTATTGACTGGATTATAGGTTCGATTTCGGCGTGAAGCACACGTATTATAATATCCAAGTACGTGCAGAATTCCTTTTGCACATAGTATAGTATATAGTGGATATGTGTGCAGCACGAACATATTTTCATTGCTTACGGCTTAGATGTGGAGCTTTATATGTAAAGCGGCGCGTGTATGCAATTTATTTAAGCTTTTGTAGTATATTTTTATTTCAAGCGTTACAAAATGTTTATTAAAACGACAATAATATCGTTATGTTCTGTACATAATGTGTATATATATTAAATTATTATCGTAACAAAATTATTTTAGAATCTCAATATTATCAAAATGTTTCCCTCAATATAAGACTTTTACTATAGAAATTTTATTACAAGAATTTTCTATCACTGAAGTATTTATAAAATGGCAACACAATGAAATATTTCTTTTAATGTTTCTCCATAATAAACTCAGTTGTAAAATTCACAAACGTTTGTATGAGCGCTTGCTTATTACATTTATTGGTCACGCAATACGGACGGACTATTATGATTAGGGAGCTGTTTTGAGATTAATTTGTACGATTGTTTTTTCACGTGATAACAAGTAGAATGAAAAATAATATATATATATATATATATATATATATATATATATATATATATATATATATATATATATATATATATATATATATATATATATATATATATATATATATATATATATATATATATATATATATATATTTTATTTATAGTAGGTAACTGAGGAGTACCTCCTCCTTCCTATACTCTTTTCGCGTTTTGGTTGCCAACCCAATTTGTCTCAATAAAATATCGAAAATATTTTTCAATTGAAAACCAATCTTGAATCTTAGTCTATAATGTAATAAAATTCCTTGACTATTATTTTTAGCTTCGCGCTCTATAATGCTTATAGCAGTGTTGGTAGAGGGAACCTTATGTCAAGACATTCCATTCCTAGATTTCCGCCTTTCGAGACATTGAGTGTTGAGTGATGGAACTTAACGCCGCGTTTTTCTTGACTATTTAACTATTTAAGTATATATAAAAACATATATATATATATATATATATATATATATATATATATATATATATATATATATATATATATATATATATATATATATATATATATATATATATATATATATATATATATATATATATATATATATATATATATATATATATATATATATATATATATATATATATAAAATGAGTACAAGAAAGATAATATTTTTGGTTCAAATTAACATTTGAAATGGATACACAATTTTTACTCGCAAAAGGCACGTGCTTACCGTCAATTTATACATTTTGAACTTTTCAATTAGCGTTATAAAAAGAAAAGAGCAATTTCCTTGGAATTAATATCTATAATGCAAGCGACATTCTAGTCAGATTGTATGAAACTCATTCCAATACAGGTATACTTTTGTGGTGATATAAAGTGAAATTACTTTTGTATGAATATTATTAGTATTATATGTTATTATACTAGTACATAATATTCTCTTCTCCACCCTCCGCCCAATTTTTGAGATTGGCGGAACTCAACGCCGTGCTTTGCCAGAGCTGAAGTGTAAGAAATCATACTCCCTAATATATACGTGACTTGAAGCATTTCTCATTATTATTTTACGCGTGATTGAGAATATATTAAAAAAAATTAAAAGCTATTACTCTTCAGATTGCCCTAATGGGATAATTTTTTAATAATAATAATATTTCCAGTGAATGTTAAAATTTCAGATTATTTTAATCTTAAATCGGTATGACTTTCTATTTAGGTTATTTTAAGAACATGGCGCGGCGTTGGGTTCCGCTATACAATGTGTATAATAATGTATTAAACAGACGTAGAGTGAAGAACGGAGTGTTTATTTGCGTACCTTGTTAACTCTGGTAGTACAGAGAAAATCATACAAACGTTTCCTTATTATACGCGAATACAAGCTGTAGAAATTCTATTATTAATAATGATAACGATCACGTTTCGTGGCGGTGCTTACAAACAATTAGTAATATTAGGCTTAATTTGAAACTCGATCATTAAAAATATATTTGTACGAGCTTTATTCACTTTTTGTTGGGGAAAAAACTCTAAATGGATAAAAGTTTATGTTTATGTGTTTCTGTTTTATTATTTCTTGTGTGTTGTAGAGTTTCTTCGCGCTAATGACTTTTATTAATATATATATATATATATATATATATATATATATATATATATATATATATATATATATATATATATATATATATATATATATATATATATATATATATATATATATATATATATATATATATATATATATACATATATATATTTTAACTTTTATATTTCATAAATGACGATTTGTAACCCACAATACCTCTTTTCTCTTAGGTCCCATGTGCTATAAAATAATGAAATATATAATATAGAAATAATCTCTTTTTCCATTCACATAAGAATTTCAGAAAATTGCCTCACAGTGCTCTTCCCAAAAAAGCTGAATTTCAGCACTCTTCAGGAATTGCGATTGGTCATCATCTGTTAGTCACGAAAGCTTTTATATAGGCTAAAGATAAAACCTAGGAACGATTTAGATGTTTGCCATTGATTAATGTCAAAAAACGAAAAAAAAAATTACAATCACCTCTTGGCATTTGATATGTCTCTATAATTATTTACTATTCAATCAAAAATCGAATCTGCCCCTTCTTGCAATTTCTAGACGAACTTGACGAAAAATCAAACTCAATACACACAAAATATAACATATCAATCAACATTATACCCCAAAATGCCCATTTAACGTATACTTTGGCACCGTCACGCCATTTTCCATCAATCATTGCTATATAAAGCTTAATATTACCTGAAAACACTTCGAGCGGCCATTCTTCTGCGTAGATACCTACTTGTTGCGTATCGACCTAATTTGACCCACGCCCTGTTGGAATGCTACGCTGATATGACAGTATTGACTTGATTGTTTGTGCTTACAACAAAATTAGGTTACAATTTTTTGTTATTAATTTTCTGTTATATTAATAGTATCAATTGTTCTTTTCATTTAGAATTTGTAAATATTTGAAATTGATTAAGTACATTATTACTTATTACGTGATGCCAAATGCCATACAATATCATATTCAATGGAAATAACTAAGAATTGTGTATGCCACATGACACAATTAAAATGCAACTTCTAATTCCTTCGAAGTACCTGCAGAAGTATTTCCCACCCGATATGACATTGGGACCTTCAAGAAGCGAGCGTATACTACTTAAAAGGCCGGCGACGCACCCCATAACCCTCGGGCATCATGGGTATCTATAGGCGGCGGTGATCACTCAACATCAGGTGACCCACTTGCTCGTTTGCCTCCGTCTAATATAAAAAAAAAATCGTAGGTACACCAAGTTACATAGAAATAATTAACTTGATGTAATAGCCTATTGGAAGGTTATTCCTCAATTAATAGTCTACTATAGCCTATACCAAGAACTTCCACCAACAAACTTCGATTACATAATAAATCACAATACTGAGTATAGTATGTAACGGGCCTAATGAGCAGCTCTAATTTCCTCGAATGGTAATCGATCTCACTCCCTATTAACATTATATATTTCTCCACTGTTTTTTAATTGTACATTAATAATTAATACCCTACCCTATAATAATAGAAACAATATACTAAACATAATAACAAAGCAATAACATTAACTACAAAGATATAGCATTCTAATAGTTTTTATAAAAGGGACCTGCTGACGCTACTGCAGTAGTTACGTCAAAACTTACCAGCAACATGGTAGTTTCCAACAAGTAGTTGGTACTTGTTATAATAATAGTACATTTAATTAGAAGTTGATGCCTCGAAAGGCGGAAAGTGGGGAACGGAGTGTCTTAACACTAGGTTTCTGCAGCCTACCGTTCCCTCTGCCTACTCAAAAAATACAAGTTTTGTAAAATAAAAAAATACAAGTTTTGTATTTTACATTCATCTTCCGAATTAGTATATATTAGGAATTAACAAATTTTAATATAGATTATAATGTCTATTATTATTTAAAATTCGAGGCCACCAAAGCATAATAGATCAATGTCTGACTGTAAGCACGATAGTTCGGGAATATATATATATCAATGTTTTTTTTTAATTTTTGCCTGTCTATTTGTCTGTTTGTACAAACGCACGCACGTCTTTGGATCTACTGAACGGATCTCTATCATCTTTTTTTGTTGTATAGCTGGTAGAACTGGACTGGACCTAGGCTATAATAAATTTTTGAAAACTAGCTACTCACTACTGATGCAGAACTATAGTAGACCAGCAGAAATGTAAGAAATAATATACAAATGCTGCCATAAAAATAATTATTGAACATGATAAACATTGATTTTCGACATTTATCATTGATATTTTGAAAAAAAATAAAAATGTAATTAATTAGCAATTATTGGGGGTAATAAGCATTTTTCGCTGTTTCGGTGAAAGTTCATAGTATCACGCCAACGAATAAACCTATAACCTCGCTATCGTGCACCTACCCCTCGATTTCCTTTTTTTCATATATTTTAGCTGGACGTATGGATTCACCATGGGTTTACCATACCTTGGATTTTCATATATAATTGAAATATTCTCATCACGTCCAACAAATTTTAATAAAGTACTAAATAACAAGTCGACAATAACTAACAATAATATATTTTTTAGTAATCATTTCATACAACAATTTTGCACAATATACATAAATTATGTAAACAGCTAGTTTACAAAATGATATACATACATTTTACTATCGAACATTTTCATTATATAAGTATAAATTCTGGTGAAATTTAATGTTTATAACAAAGACATCTGATGCCTCTGATATCAAACAAAGGCGATGTGTAAGGGGAGCGGACGCAACAATAGTTCAATATGGCGGCGATCGGAAACGCCTTCTCGATTAAGCTAATGTGGTTTTAAGTTGATTACCTCGCTCTTTCTGGAAAACCTTTAAAACGATAATTTATTGGTCGGTAAAAATTACGCTTGGCTGTAACATTTTATATTCCGCTTTATTTCAGTCTATTTTTACCGCAATAGGTTATATAGGTAGAGAAAAATTTCAAATACACACCTTGATTTGTAAATAATATATATTATTTGCTTTCTTTATATTTTTTATATTTATTTATTATATTTATTTTTTTCGTTACGTCTTCTTTCATCTTTAGTCTATTTTATTTTACACGACTGATTAAATATTAAATTTGTGAATAAATACTTATATATTATTCATATATTATTTATCAAACATTAATTGTACTAATCTGTCAATTAAAAAAGAAGACTAATTAAAACTTTGTAGCTTTTTCTTTAAAAATAGCAAGACGAGATTCAAAGTCCGATTATCTATTAAAAATATCGTTATGCAGCCATACTAACTTAACAAGATTACTTTACTTTTAATTACGAGAAGATTAACAGCTTCCATTTAGAGCTTTCAATTTGTCGCACTACAGAATTCAACTGTCAACACTTAGCTATGGGGTAGGATTTTAAGGAAAGACTCTTTTTTTCTTTATCTTATACAGCATTTATAAAAGCATTTTCAAATAAGTGGTCACCGAAACCTGCCTGTCTTTGTTTGCTATGCAGTTAACAAAGAGAGGCAAGCTATGTTATTATAAAAGTTACTTTTATTCATAATCTATATATCTTTATATATTAATAATTAAAATTGGAGCATCTGTTTGTAATATCCGCTAAAATAACCGCTTTTTACTACATACATATCAATATATATACGGTATATATAATAAAATAATATTTTTACCATTTTTGTCCGTCTGTCTGTTTTTTTCGGCTATTCTCTGAAACGGCTGAACCGATTTTGATGAGACTTTCACTGACAGGTAGCTGATGTAATAAGAAGTAAATTAGTACTTAGTTTTAGTATTAGTACGAGTATATTGAACTTGTACAATTTGATTTCTGTTAACATTTCGTAACGAACGTAGTTCAGTGTACAAAAGCGGCGAAGCCGTGAGCGGGTCGCTAGTTTTAAATAAGAAAAAATAACTTATCAACCAATCAACCAAAACATATCAACCAATTTTAAAGTATAAAGAAAAAATAAAATGTTTATTCACCTTTTCTTTATTTTATAACTCTAAATAAATCGATATATTTTATTATTATCGATTATTAGAATAATCGTCGTGTCGTGTCCACATCGTAGAATTAACTATTTTATGATATCATTGAACATTTCATGGACTTTCACACTTTTTTAAATGATCAACTAAAATTGACTATATCTTTGAATCGTCAACATTCGACGATTTCGTCATCGATTCATTTTGTCATATTTAAAATTAAACGAATATACGTTGTATACAAAGTCATTATATATCAAGACAAGGTTTTCTTTTTAAATACTTGTATCCTGTATATATATATATATAGTCTTATCTAGCCTAACCTAAAAGTCTTACACTCTGTGATTTAAATTTATTCCGCTTGAGTGACGAATTCTATTTGGTTATCTATTTATTATATATTTAGCTCCACGTCGGATTCCGCACAATGCAGGTTAGGCAGAGGGAAGCATAGGTTGAAGGAACTTAGCGTTAAGACACTCCGTTCCCCACTTTCCACCATTCGTGGCATTGCGTGTTGAGTGGCGGAACTCAACGCCGCGCTTTGCCTTGTTGCCACAGCGAAGAAATTGAAAATATTTCATTCTCCAAGAGTCCAAACCCACAAACCGACGTATTTAAAGGCAGACGCTGTGCCTCTGCGCCACGACGGTCCTCACTTGTTTTTGATTATGTTATACTGAATTTTAAAATATTTTATTTAATCTATCGTATTAAAAAAGAAAACAGTTTTTATATTTTTATATTATTTTGTAGAATAATTGTTTATAATTTTTAAAAATAACTTCTATTAGGTGGTCACCCTGTTGTGCTTCAATTATACATAAACTAAACTAAATTAAAATGAAATAAAACTTAACACGAGTTTTTCTCAAGATAGAAACGTTGTATTTAAGTTTAACACACGAATATTAATTGAAATAAACGTATAATTTCTTCCTTTTTGGTACACTACCAAACAAACTATTAGACTTTATTATTAACAGCTTCCATGATGATATGCAAGACACATATGATACGTACGTAATGTAAGTTACTACAATATATGTACTAATGTATTTCACGATTCAGCCAAATAAAATCGACTAAGAGAGGATTTCCAGAAATATCTACGAAATCGGGAAAAACCGGGATTTTAGCGAAATTGTGGGTTGTGGCTCGTTTATTATAAATGTCAATGTCAACTCAATTTCGAAAACTAGTTGGCAATATACATGGTGTTAATCAATTTACCTGTTGCTTAAAGTAATACGTATCAGGAAATTAAAAGCTCTCCTGCCTGTTAGTTTCATAGTGGCATGTAATTTAGTATATTTACTAGTGGAAATAACTTACAATTTTGTGCATTTTAGCGCTATATGCAAATATGAACATGTTTTCTTTAATTTTGAGTGCTAGAAGACAAAATATTTAAAAAGGTGAAATATTTAGCGATGACTTATCAATCAATGGTTTTCTTGTTTTTACAAACTTTTGTAGTATTATTCCACATTAAGGAAAAATATTATTGAATAGTAAGGAAGGTTTCCAAAAGATGGGTTGAGGAACCGCTACGTATATTATTTCTACAGATAATCTGTTTCTAAAAAATATGATACTAATATATATGAAGTTATAATCAAGCAAAATTATCTGGAAAGCAAGTTACTTTTTGGGGAAAAACGTGAAACGGGAAAAAAAATCTACATATTTCACTTATGAATTATAGACGACTAGGTCATTTACCCATTTTCTTTTTAGGTCACATGAGTGACGAGAACGAGCATGTCTGGGAATAATCTTGGCGACATTACTTCATATAATATTTAGGTTATAATTTCACATACACTTTGTTGAGAGCTAGTTGCACTTAAGCATTTTATGTCAAGCTTAAGCAGGTTTTATAATATTTTAAACTTAAATTGCGCGTAGAAACTGCATATAAATGACTAGACCGCGGCTTCGCCCGTTTTAACTACACTATTATAGATTGAATAGTAAAGTTGATTGCATTCGTTTATCATAAATTGTAGCTATTATATGTTATTATGATGTATAGTATTAGATAAGCTATATTACTTCAAAATTTCACCTCTGTCGAGTAGTTTTAAGTGCTGACGGTTCACAAATTTTCACATTTATAATATTTGCAGGAAGTAGGACAATTTGCCTGTATTTTGAATAATTCCACCCGGAAGGTTCTACTTAAAGTAACATTATTCTTATGTGCCATATCATAGTAGACAGAGGGTACCTAGTGTGAAGACACTCTGTTTCCCCACTTTTCGCCCAATTTGAGAGAAAGTATCGCAATATTACACAACATAGTGATTTCTTTGTCACTTTGTTTTAAAATATATTTGAAATTTATATGATCTAAAAGTATACTAACATGTTCCCGCTAAGTAAGGATCTGGACCATCACACCCAAACTTTAAAGCTCTATACGACTATATTGTGTTTGCTATACACGCAGAGTTTATTATAGATTACTATTATACACTACACCCAGTCTCCCTAGAGGAGATAACTTTCATGGCCAATTAGTACTGAACATAGTAGGTATACTAAGTTGAAGCAAGTTTTAGCATATAACAGTATTATAGAATGTAAGATAAAACGTGGCATTGAGGTATAGCTTGCAAGCAATGTCTTTAAAAATGGATAGAAGTGTTTGAATTAAGTATCAGGATGTGCTAAAATATCGTTTAAATCAGAGACCTCGACTTTATTACCTGTAAGCCTCTCGGGAAGGCTTCTTTCTCAAAAGCTATGAAATTTTGAGCAAAATTCTTGGAAACTCTCTCCTTAGGGACTGCACTGTATGGTATCTCATTTGTGTCTCCATTTTACAATGTTTCTAATTGCATGTTAGGTTTACATTGCTTTGGTTTATATTGCACTTCGGAGGACATATATGTTTAATATATTTTCCCTTCTCTGGTCTGACTAGAATGTATGGAGCTTAAGTTCTACCCAAAAAGCATAGACTCTTTTTGAGCTTTTTACTCAGGTATCCAGGCAGTCTTCTCTCCCGCGCAAAGCATAAGAGATATGCGTATATACAAGTTTATATTTCAAGATGTTTATTAATTGGTTGTCCTAAACTCGAACTTATTTATTTTATTTAAAAATATATTAAAAATATTATTATAAAATATTCGATGAAATAGAAATGTTGCTATTTATTAATTCTATATTTTAATTCTTTTTTTTTATTTTTAAAACGTCAAATAATTTGAATATAGCCTTTCAAGCTAAGATTTTTGTGAAAGCAAAAAACAAAAATAATATATTTTTAAAACCTCACGTATTGTAATCATCTCGCAAAGCAGACGGAAAGAACTTGGTGTAATATTGTTCTACTTGCCCATTTTGATATTATAATAATTCCTCTTAAGTGGCGGATACAAATGATGCACTTACTCTAACCAGACAGGAAAATAACCTATTTTATATATTCCTCCATTATGAATTTAAACTGAGTACATAATATAAAGAAGATCTGGTCTTAAAAAGAAATTTAACTAAATTCTAGTTCTTATATTGGAAATTATATGTAGATCTGGTGACAATACATTAAAATGGGACCATCGAGTTTTACTACGATCAACGCTGAAAGTAAGAGGCGTAGCTCTGTTGACGATTACCACCCTACCCTAAGGTTATATATATATATATATATATATATATATATATATATATATATATATATATATATATATATATATATATATATATATATATATATATATATATATATATATATATATATATATATATATATATATATATATATATATATATATTCTTGAAGAGATTGTTTGGTTAAGCCCATAAGCAGACTACACTACTGATATAAAATTAGCTAATGAAAATTAAAAAGATTTCGCGGTCAGAATTAACTTGAGGTTTTAGAAAGTGCCATATATATTACACGTATTTAGATTTAAAATAATTTTATATGTTCTAAATTTATATTTTTAATAAATCGGTTCATGTCGTATTAAAGTAATAACGTTTAGACAGGCGTAGAATGAGCGGAAATTTGATGATCCGGTCCCGAGGTTATATGTAAACGAATAAAATTACTTGTAATAATCACTTTATTCGATTTTTGAGCAGATAGAAATACCCAAGGGTATTTGTAAGATAAAAAAATCTGATTGTAAATCAATCTATAACTTTTCTTATTTGAATGAGGAGGTTTATGTTAGAGAGTGGCATAGTTAGTAATTATACCTAATTAATGATTTTGTAAATGATAACACACCTTGGGAATGAAGTGCTCGGTCCAGTCTATCTCAAGCGTATCATTGTCAATGACTATATAAAAAAAATGTCCCGCTGTGTTTCTTGCGCCGGTTCTTCTCAGGTCTGAGGCATTAACTTTAGTGAACCGGTGGTAATTTTTTTGACGTTCAATGAATCATGTATTCTTGCTTTGAATAAAATTATTTGAATTTGAATCTAACGAAAGCTTTACTATGTATTTGCCCAGGGCTCAAATAATTAGTTGACAGTGAATCAATTTAAGATTTGGTATTTTGGATTTGGATCTTATATATCTTGGCTTGGACAGATAATATTTAAAAAAAATTACACAATAAAAAAGAATAATAAAAGCCAATACAAGAGAAATCATAAAGTGAACTTAAATTTTTTTATGTCTAATAACAAAATCTATGGAAATATTCATCATCAAAAGGATAAATTTGATATGGGTAGGGCGCCTAATCGGAAGCAAAACAAATTATTGGGCAAAACGAGTGGTCAAATCAAATGGACCCTAGAGAGGGAAAGAAGAAGAGATAAAGGCCACCGTACAATGTGGATGAGGAAAACCAACAATCGGGACTTTTCGGGAAGTTTTATAGGAGTTTTATGAAAATGTAAAATATGCAAATAATGATTATTATAGGCTATTTACTATAGTAAAGAATATTTTTTTATTATAAATACTAGTAAACTTCTGAGTAAAATTCTAATTTTCTAAAGGAAGCCGTAAACAATAAAAAGACTTACAGCGAAAATAGTTTCAGAAGGAGTTTCTGGAGCACACCATCTAACTAAAGGTTTAGCTGTTCAACGTTACTTGTCCAGAATATATAATGTACATACCTTTAGAAAATAAATTGTTGTTCGTTACGAGATACGGTATATATTTTATGCTCACGATATTTCTAACGTTTATATTCGTTACCAAGTGACTGACAAGCAACGCACAACCAAGTACTGTGCATTGAAAGTTGAATAAAAACACAAAAATTGAAAAGAAATTTATAGCATTCACTATTATATACATATACATAAATTTGCCTTATTTCTTCTATGAGTTTGAGCAACTAGAGAAGAATAACTTTATAATATGTATTAGTGCCATATGCAAATACACCAAATGGCAGTGATAACATCAAATCATATAAAAAGTAAAACCACTAAGTACAACATTTTCCAAGTTCCCTATATTTCTTTTATCTTAGCTAAGTTTTAGAACAAAGTTATTTATCAGTCCAGACTGAAGAAACAAAAACACTTCTAAATATTTAGATTCCCGAGCAATGATCGAGCTGACAACTGTCGAGTGGACAGTAAAATGCCTCCAAATACGAATTATGTGCAAAATGTATAATAAAATCTCCTACAAGTGACAAATTTAACTTTAAATAACGAAACCCGTAAATAAATAAATTGCCATTAGTTCAATTCCACAGTTTTATCGCTACGAAGAGTCCTGGAGTCAAAACAAATATTTATTTAAAAAAATTAAATATAATTCTACCCGGCGTCCTTAGCAAGGATCAGTCAATCTCTGCCTACAGTTCCATTCCATGTTATGACAGGACGATCAAGTTTTAGATCATTCGTTTTACATAATGCCAGTTCACGTATAAGAATAAAAGAGCGTCACACTTCAAACAGATGGTCAAAGTGTTTTTTCATGAAAACACCTTTTTCACACTTCAATATTTTTTTACCAGCGTTTTACGCGAAAACAGGTGTACGTGTAGTGTCCTTTTACAAAGCTAAATATTTCATGCATAGTAGAACATTTGTTAAAGCCGAAAATTTAATCGATGATGATGCTACCGATCTAAAATCGATGATCTACCAACTAAAAGTATACATAAAATTTGCTCTTTAAGAAAGACAAATAGTAAGGATTATTAGTGGTCACGTCTTACGTGTTTATCTTTTGGGTTTTGCTGTTAGCTTCTTCATCTCTTCTAGAAGCATATATAATGTATTATAAATAGTAAGCTAGAAATCAACACTTACAACAAGTGAAGTGGAAATTGCAAAATTGAACTTGAATGAAAACGTAACTACGTTAATTATATTACCATAAATAATGTAAACGGAATCATCACCAATGTGCCTCAAATATGTACTTGCATAAATTAAGCAAGTATCACAATTAATTAAATAATACAAATCACAACGACCACGTACTTTTCGAAATCCATCTAGTTTTATTAAGTTGTCATTCTCGTCAGTGGAGGGTAGATGGATATTTTTAACTATAGCTTAAATTATATATTGTGTAAGAATGTAAATAAAGATTTCGGCTTAAGTTTTTTTTGCGGGACAGTCCCAGATGCGCCACGATGGCGTCATCTAAGTTTTATAGAGTAAAGTCCTCGCAAAATAAGATTTTAAGTTTTCATCGTTTTACCTTCACTATTAAAGTCACCTAACATCCTTTTACGTATTTAAAGGCTTCTATGTGTTCCTCAGAAAGAGAAAATAAAAGCAAAAGCACGATAGGATGCTATAAAGAACAATGTCCGTTGAACTGAACTGAATTTTGCATAGAGCCATGCACAAAGGAAGTATTAACTAGACTTAACATCTAGATTCATTAGTTTTTTCTAGGCTTAAACTGTGTATCTAACAAAGTACAATATATGGTGGGTTCATTTAAAAGTCCAAAAAAAAAACAGTGACGGATTTCAATTATTTTGCTTACAACAACATGTGGATTACATATTAAGTACGTAAATACGGGCAAAACTGCGAGATTTTTTCATTATAAAATTGTACTGTTGCAAGGTATGTTGTTAACTGTAGGAAAGTCAGAGATAACTTAAGCTACTGTTAAGACTAAAGATTAAAACTTCATTTCTTTAAGTGCGGATGAAATCCTCAACCAGTAGGATGCTGTCCCACTGTGTCATGGCGATTATAACATGCGGTAATATAAATACTTAATCTAATATATTAGAAATTTAAATGGCGAAAATAAAATTTTACTTTCGGAGAAAACGTCATATTTTTTACTTATCCAAATACATAAGCCGCCGTCTGAATTTAAACGCGAAGATTTTTAATTTATACAGAAAGCTGGGTTCCACCTAACCTACCCTTTTATAGATATTAAATACAGCAATTTTTAAATCTTCAATTAAAAAAAAATACATACCATACTTCTATTTCAAATCACTTACAAGTCTAAGCTTACTTTATTTTACTATAAATATTATTACTTGCATATAATATGCACTGCTTATAAGTTAATTTGTTTGATAAATGACCTTTACATAAGGACCATCGAGCTATTATGGCGGCACATGTGCAAACTAGGACATTTAAGTAATTACGAGTACGTCGGTGCAACATCGTAGGACGTAGGATAACATGATTTAATTAAAGTGCCCACACGCCCCGTCAATTCGGGATACTATAATTAAATTAAATGTTTTTTTTTACAAATTTATATATTACTTACTTTCCGGTACATGGGAGGCCGCGGCTTCGCTCGCATTGTTGTCCTTAAATAACATAAAAGCTTTTTGGTGCGTATTTTATGTTGTTTATAATCAAAAAATGTATGTTTGTTTCGATGAAATTTAGTTTGTCTACATAATATATGAATTTCTTCTTTTGCTTTGTTTGGTTTAGATTTATTGAGTGTCAAGTGACCCGAATGCAGAATGAGTGAATGCCTGTAAACGCGGCGGCTTGTAGGTTCGATTCCCACTCGGGGAGAATGCATTATTTCCATTATCTTCGCTGTGGCAAGTCGTGACTTAACTAGGCAAAGCGTGGCGTTAAGTTCCACCACTCAACACGCAAAGCCTTAAAAAGCGGAAAGTGGGGAACGGTGTGTCTTAGCACTAGGATCCTTAAGGGTTCCTTAAGCGTTTCCGAGTTTATATGTGTGCTATGACCCTAAGCCTACCCTGATATGTGCAGGATACAGCGTGATGTAGGGAGCGTAAAAAAATAAGAATTTATATGAATATTTTTTTTACCAACAACAATGTTAGTGACATTATCTGAATTTAATATCTGAATTCAAATATTTTTATTTATGTCTAAGGATTTCTTTCTCTATTTTATTATTACATAAAACTTCCTCTTCTTGCCATAGCCATCTACTTAAATAATTAATTTGTTAAAACACTCCGCTTGCCGCTCGAATTTTAGACATTGCGTCCTTGGTATCGTTACTTAACGCGCCACTTTATCTTACCAAAGTGGACAAAAGATATATTTACAATTGGCGATTGAAATAACGACCATCGCGTTTACGCGCCCGCGCTACGATGGCATCATCTCTACTTGTTAAAAAATGTCCTATGACATATAGATCCTCGAGTTTCCATCAGTTTGTTTCAGTACTTATGTGGTATACTGGTCAAATTTATAAACAGGCTTACAAGCTCATAATGTTCTTATTATTTTTGTTTAAACATTGACTTAGTTTTGCACTTAACTGTGTATTATAAATAAAGATATAATTATAACCCATTGAGTTCATGTAATTAAATTAGCTGACAATTAAGAAATTTAAAAGCTTAAAAGCTTACTATCAAACATAAACCTACATATATATGTAAAGCTGAAAGCTCTAAACATAATATTAAAGTTCGTAAAATCGCGTCGACTAAGACCTTTATGGTAGGAACAATGCACTTAATATCTGTCACATATTTTGTGTACTGTCTCATATTAAAACACGTTTGTTTACCAGAAAATGTTTGCAGCTTTCGGAAAATTTTACGATCATATTTGGCTATAAAGAAAATAAGCGGAGAAATACAATCGTATGAAATACAAATATCTTTTAAATTATTATTTCGATACTTTTAATATATTAAAATATTATATATTATAAATAAGAGTTTATTTAAGCTATAACATATACATATATTTATGCAGGAGGTAGTTCTTTAGCGTTTGATTTATTATGAGTCTTTTACATTATTATACTTGCAGGTTTATTTTTATTTACTTATATCCTCTACCTGTAACGCTCTGGCAACAACGCAAAAAGCGCGATGCTGAGCCGAGTTGTAAGCCGGGAACGGAGTGTCTTAACTTTAGGTTCCTTAAACCTGTGATTCCCTCTGCTTATCCTGCTATGTGCTAAATACAAAGTGAATCTAAAAAAGCGCACATACGTATATATAATATAATAGTGTAGAATCTTCTTCTTGGAAGAAAGACTAAATTGTTTTACTATAAAATTAGAATTTTACTTACATTAGTGTCCAGTCAGTCAGTAATACAGTAATCCAGTCAGTCAATAATACATACATAATCCTTGGCATTAAACAATCCTTTATAAACAAAATTATGATTTATTTTTAAAATATTGTTTACCTGGAAGATATCACTATTAGTGATAAGGCCGCCCTTTTGCTATAAAGACTTTTTAAAATTTGCAATAAAGACTTTTAAATGTGCAATAAAGACTTTTTATTATATGTTATATTAAAATGAAAGTCCTTATTACATTATTATTATATAGTTATAATAATTTATTATAATCTAAATTCTAAAATAATCAATTGCAACAAGTGACTTTTACCTAGCTAGCAACCCAGACTTCACCTAAAGTAACAATTTCATAATTATGGGTCAACAAAAAATACAACTTACAAAAGTTGGTTATCTCAAATTTGCACCCATATTGTATGAAATGATTAGCGAAATTAATAGAGGAAATGGTCTTGATAGACGGACAGACGCACAGACAAATGGACACAAAATTAACCTATAAGAGATTTTTCCTTTTGACATAAATAAAACACAATCCTAATTATCATACTATAAGAAAAGAGGCGACACTAGTTTTTTATTTTCTTTACATTTATTTAGACATAGAACACCTTAGCTCGGTTTTCGTAAAATTAAAATAAGCAACACTCAGAATAAACTGGGAGAAGTCTGATGTCTCTACATTTTCTCATTTTCAGTTCATCATCAGATTTTCTCTATTTTGAGTTCATATTATTTAATAATAATACGAATTTCAATAGACAACTAATGAAGATATTCAATACAAACAGAAAAAAATCATATATTTCTGTTATTTTTTTTGTTGTTTATAATTTTTTCATCACCCTCAATGATTTTTGGATAAAAACATATAGGATTTTCTTTTTCTTTTTTGGTGATATGATATAGCTTATCTATTTTTAGTTCTACCGATTTATTTAGATCACACTTTTTTACTGTTTTATTATTCATTCGCGAAGTTTAGATCTCCCAGACCCCACTTGAATTAGTTATTAGTTAGTCCCATGTTGTGCTTCTTTTTTTTTGGACTTTAATATATTATGTCATGAATGCATATTTGAATTATATTTGCTGTTTCTTTTCAATGGTCTATCAATAAATATTATCTTGCTCAATACTACTAACGTTAACAATTTTTTTTTTGTAGCTTAAGAATATATCCAGCATACGAAGATGACGTAAGATGTTTTTTTTCTTTCTCTTGAATTGTCAGTGCTTTTTTGTTGGTTTTTTATAGCGTTTATTGTGATTTAGTGAAAATGGAGTTATATTGATCACAGTAATCTCTCATTATATAGTTTAACAAGTTTCTTACATCAATATCAATGTCCAGATTGGTTGACAGTTGTTGTCGATCGTGTCTCTTTAAGGTTTCGCTCCAATTGGTACGCTAATGTCCTTATCGCCTCCTCATCTCCAGGAAATTGCTGTTTTGATTCTCATTTGCCTGGTGAATGAACCGGCCTATAACGTCTTCATCAGAGTTAGATTACCAGACACCTACATCAAAGAGTGACATTACGTGTTAAGTGGTGGACCTCATCGTCACGCTTCGTCTGTTTACCAGAGGAAGAAAATAAAAACAATTCATTGCTCGAGTGGGACTCGCGGTTACCGCTGCGCCCGACCTTGTTATAAATTCTGTAATTATAATTATACTTTGGCTATATATAATTGGAATTGTACATAATGTTAATGGAATCATCGTTAAACTTGTATACACTGGAAACTCATATGTACGTATATATCGATGAAGCAAATTAAATGGGAAAGCGGACGAGATCCACTTATAGTGCAATTAAAACACGTGAATGTTTCATTGCGTTATATACAGATGAAAATAAAGTTGTCTTTTTTTAAAAATCATTTTATTTATATTTTTATTTTTTATTTGTTTTATTTTTGCTTTGTTATCTTTTATTGTTTTAGATATGATTGTGTATGATTGAGTTTTCGGCTTTCACTCGATTATAAAGTAAAACTTCTCGGCCTTGGTTTTAGCCTGACGAAGGCATTGGATTAGTTCATTACATCGCATGTCACTCTATAGGTACAGAGAACACGTGAAAGTAATCGATTGGTAAAATAATTATTAATGGACACTAAGGATTGAAAAAATACTTGAAGAATTATATAAAAATTTGAACGAAGAGAGTTGGAATCCCACTTTTAAAATCATCAAAATATTTAATAAATATAGCATTCTCTCTAGAATTTCGACGGGGCGTGAGGAAGAACGTATGGCTTAGTGGTCAGAGCGCTTGGACAGTTCTAGATGAAGCGCGGGTTTGAATACCGCTGGGTTCAAATTTTTATATGTTTTCTTTTTAGTATTTTTTTTTAGTTTTTCTTTGTTGTATTTTTTCGACTTATAACTTCTCCGTGTTTTCTCATGGAGTGATGAAGGTGAAGTATATACGTTATTTAAAAAACAAAAAAAATATTTTGACACTAGATTTTAGGGTACTAGGACTACTATATGGATGAAGAGAGAAGCTGTGAAAAAACAAACTGATAATTACACATATTATCTATGAACATGATATGGACCAAATATAAGTCCATTAAAAAATTACTTTGAATTTACATCAAACATCATATTGGTAAATATCCTGTAATATTCCAAAACTTTACTGAAAATATTAGGTTAAATATTAAAATTTCACGTTCTCAAAGTTATAATGAGGGATTGTGCTTAATGAAGCTATTAAATATTGAGCTTGACATCTGTGCTTTTGACATAGTAATCTTTACCAATCGGTATTTATCGTGTTAAAAAAGTTTTGACTTTTATTTTTTCTTACTTGCTAGTAAATTTTTCCTTTTTAATTTCAATTTCTCTACTGACATAGAGTATGAAAAAAAAATACATATATATTATTCGTAATAAAATTTTCTAAGTTACTTTCAAATTCACTTGTTAACGTCAATAAAAATCCTAAATTTTAAATATACCTTACATTCAAGGGAATAAAAAAATATTTCCTTAGGTAATTTATATAGATAGTACTGTTTTAAAATGATAGAGCCAAAGCATTTCTAAGTTACGCCTCGTAACGGGCGTACGTTTTTATTACACAATCCTTTTCATACACATACCTTAACATATAGCAGAAGAGATGGGGGAGCTTAGTGCTAAGACACTCCGTTCTCCACTCTCCGCTCAACTTTAAGATAATAAATGTTGAGTTGAACTCTTTGTCTAATTACCAGACCCAGGAATTAATGAATAATTAATATATAAAAACCCACATAATAAATAATATAGAATACTACAAATGTATATCTGATGACCGTAGTGTGATAAATACGTGTAAATTACAGCTCGAGGCTTTAATTGTATATTAGATGGATCGTTGGATATTGATATAACGTGTGTATATATTGTAAATATGAGCAGGTTATTTGTATTACTGAATATATTTAATATATACGTTTAATATTATTAGTATTAAATTATTTTAGAAATTTATGATATATTATAAATATTTAAAATTGTAATTTTATATATTCTTGTTATTTAACGGAGAGGGAAAGTGGTGTTCAACACTCCGTTTCCCGCTTTCCGCCTTTCGAGACATGATAACCATGCTACCAGAGCGAGGAAATAAAAATAATTAATTCTCTCAAGTGGGAATCGAACCGACGATCGTTGCGTCAGACGGCCTCTTTATATATTGTGATACTTTAATTTTAAAATCACACCTTACACCGGCAAACTGATACCGTCTCATAGACCTCAGAAATTATATAATTTTCTTCAAGCATCTAAGAATAGCATTTTATAGCAAATAATATCGGAGTAAATGATAATAATACTCTAGTATTATTAGTCAATAATTTATGAGACCAATACGTCTCATACATTCATCGTAGTATAATATTCATTGTCAGCGAGCGAATGTTACGAACATACCGTTATATTGTTCTAATAAAAATATTTGGTTTGTGCAGGTGATGGTGATTATGTGCTTCTTCAGCATAATAGTGATCATATTTGACTGTCTATGCCGTGAATGAGAAAAATATGGTGAAAATGAGCTTGCAAGTTCTCAAGACGCTTCTGTTCCTCTATGGACTTGTTTCAGGTACGTATTTTCTTGGCTTACGTTATTTTGAAGTGTATATATATCTAGACTATTATATATAGACGTTTTTTTTTTAAATAAACTATGTATAGGAACTTGATTAAAGACAAAAATAAATATGCTGAAAATAAATTAATGTTATATGTAAAGTAATTCGTGGCGCAGAGGGACAGCGTCTGCCTGTAAACGTGACATGGCGGTGTGTGGGTTCGATTCCCGCTCGGGGAGAATGAGTTATAATTAATATCTCGCTTTAATAAGGCAAGGCGTGTCGTTAAGCTCCACCATTCAACACGCAGTATGTCGAATTATGCTGGAAATTGCGGAACATAGCTCTTGATATATTAAGATTATTTTATATATTAAGGGAAAAAATATACATTCTATAAGAAGTTAAACACATTTTACTAGTAAGTAAGTACGTATATCAAATAAGTTTGTATTGTTAGCTGTAATTCTGACATATATTGATGACTATATTAATATGACATATATTAATATGTCATTCAAAATCAATAGACGAAGTAAATATTTTCTTTTTTTTTTATTTTATTAAATTGGGCTCTATGTATGATTTTAGGTTATAAAAACTATTTGAAAAAATATCTCAATTACAAAAACTTTCTTCACGCTATTTTAGAAGCTTTGTATATAGAGAGAACCCAGTAAAGTACACTCCGTTCTCTCAATTCCGCCTATTTCAGAGCCATTGCGTATCTCAATAAAAACCTTAAAATCATCGTATAATATATCAAGTTGTATTCAGTTTCGACAAATTTCTCAAACTGAAGATTTGAAATAATTGATTACTTTACACGTCGCTCGTAATTAGTAGCACTTTATACTAGAGAGCGTTGTGGTTAAAGCAATTATGATAGTACACTAATTGAGAATCACAAGTCAAATTCACACTTGGCTTAATGACAAGCCTAAAATTAAATATTATTGAATTTAAATATTATGAAGCAAGAGTCGGAGTAAGAAAGGTACAGGGAGACCTCAGTTGACCTTCGAAAACAACGTGTCGGAGGTACTGGGGGAGGTTAATAGCAGTGGACGAGACGAAGGGGGGTATGTAGCGACCGAAGCGTTCGGCGCTCCGTCCTCTCTGGCTAACCCACTAACTACCCGCTATTTAAATTAAATTGATTACTGATATATGATAAAAAGATTAAGAAACAGTCAACATTAATTTCGAAACCAAATCTTGTTACATAACGTGATTTGGGGTTAAAATAAATGTATGGTAAAATGGTTTCTATAAAATAAAACTGTTATGGACTACCGAGGTCGATGCATAGTGTATATCTGTAAATGTGATGACATAGATAATAAAAGTAGTCAAAATATATAATTCTATGTCATAAAGACTTATATATTTGATTTATGACTTAGACTTATATATTTTATAAATTTACTCCGTTGACTTTGTGTTAGTTGAAATAGTCAGTTCTAATTTCAATTTTACAAGAAATCAAATCTATGATATATTTAAATAAAAGATTTACGATACGTAAATATCTATGCTGGCAACAATCTGGCTCTGGGATTCAATCGATAATCTCTTCGATGACAACTCGCTCAGTACACTATGTACACCTTACCTTACACCTTATCAATAGATAAGTAATAACTTTATAGAATATTGAATGTATTATTTTTTATTAAAATTATAATTTTTCAATTGGTATATAATTGTAAAGAAATATAATTTAGCAAAAATATGAATAGTTAATATTATTTAAAAGATCTCTTAGATCGATATGCAGAGTCTGCATATATCTAATAAAATATAAGAGATTTTTATTCATATATCACGATTCCCCACATAGCCCCTTTTTCTCAGCGTCATAACCTAGTGTCAAGACACTCTTTTCTCCTATTCTCTATCGAATTCGGTTGATTGGCGACTTTAGCCTCTTTATCTTGACAGAGCAAGGAAATTACATAAAATTCGTTCCCGATAATGACGATTGAACTCAACCATAGCGCTAACAGTCACGTGTTACACCACTTAATTGACACATATTCATTTATAAATTAACTCTATCTTAAAGAATAAACAAGTGTGCTTATTTAAATGATAAATAACTAAAATTGATACAACAAATTATAAACGTTTGACAAATAACTCTTGAGAATTTACAATCACTGGAATTGTGCTAGCAACGCTCATATAGCGTTTACCAGTTGTGAATGCTATTCCGCTAATTGCTGCTATTGTGAAATATACGAGAGGTTTGTTTGTGAAAAACGTGTCATTTTAATTTTATATACGATTGGTGGGTAGGGTTCCGTACCTCAATAGAAAGAACGAAGCACTGTGTTGGTCGTCTGTCTGTCTGTATGTGTATATGTGACAGTTATCTCCAATTACCATCTCTTTCTTGCTGGTATCAAGCAAGACAGAAAGAATTTTTTTCTAAAGTCAAATTCATTATTTTAAATCTCTCTGAGCAGAGTAAAAATCGAACTACTAAGTCAACGCAATCTAAAGATATGGCCGTTTATGTTCCATTTACGCCCTATATCTTGACTCCCCTGGCGTAATCTAAACCTATTTTATCGCGTAGATCCAGTATCATGAAATTTTGCAAGAAGTGAGAATTTACAGTAAATAAAAAGCATAATAAAATTATATTTATGTATTTATTGTTGATTTCATACAATGTTAGTTGTACAGTAGATACAAACTTAAAATTGGTACGGAACACTCATTACGCTAGTTCGTCTCGTACATGGACGATTTTGTATATTTTCACGCATTTCCACCATGTTATATGACAATGTTAAATAATTGATACTGTTTCCGAATAATTGCTAAGCTTTTAATTTAGTACCTTTATTCAATATTCAATCCATTTAGCTTATTTAAGATAATAATGTTATTATTCTCAAAAATTATTGTGTAATTTAAATATTATAAGAAATAACAAATAACAATTTTACACTAACCTATGATATTTTTATATTTTTGCTCAATCTTAAAACAATAAGCTATATATTACAATGTCTTTATAGCTTTAATTGTAAGTAAGTATATTCTGTATACGTATATACCAGTGTATCATTAAATTTACCTACTACAGATCATTAGTAAATGCTATTAGACGTAAGCTGTTAACAATAGTTAGTGCAAATCAATCCCTGATCAGTATTTGCGTTGATAGCAACATATCAAATGTATGGCATCAGAGAAGGTTTACACTGTTAATTATTAATTTATACGATAAATATTATAAACGTGTGACTCTGTCTGTCTGCTACTCTGTCATAGCTAAACTATCGAGACGATTTTATGAATATTATTTCACGTTTTTTTTTTGGCAAAAATAGCCTAGTGATATTACCTCCTGTACACTCTATACTTTACTATAAGGACGCAAATGTACGCTATATCAAAGTTAAGAAAGTTAAGAAAACAAAAAAAAATATCTCGGAACAGTTTAAGTATTATATATTGTAGTATTTTTTTAGCTTTACGCTATATTTCGAATACAGTAGGATAGACAGAGAGCATCTCTCTCATCTCATCAAGACACTCTGTTCTCTTATTTCGCCAGAATTTACATATTTTTAGATGATGGAACTTAACCCCACTATTTATCACCAGAGTGGGATGATAAAAATAAGTCAAGCTCCCGAGTGGGAGTCAAACCCACAACCTTTAAGCTTACAGTCACATGCCATCTCCTTACGCCACATTAGCTTTATGGTAGTAATACAATATAATTAAATATAATAAAAAAGATTATAGATTATATATGCAACATATATTATAAACGTCTAAAATATTAAGCTGCATCATTGAGATAACCTTTTAAAGCTAAGAAATCTAAATCGCAAACTTAATTCAGCGGAAGCAATAAATATACCAACATTACACTAACAAATTCCATATCGTTACAAGCTCCAGCAAGACTATATAAGCTAGAATATAATTACTTCTTGTCTAACTTGTCAGTATGGAAATTAAATAAACCTTAAGCCATAAGGAAATGAGAATGGAATGGAAGGAGGTCGACTATGTTTTCATTAAGCTCGGTTCCCCTGCAACTGTTGCACCTCGACGGGTCGCTTCTATTAATTATATTTTTTTTAATTGTAATTTAATGTCGTGTTACAAATTTTACACATTTTCTTGTGGAATAGATTTATTCTTATATATATTTTTTGATTATTCATAAATATAATGCGATTATCAATATAAATAATAAGTATTCAGAAATTCAAAAATATCTTTATACAAATGGACTATTACAAGCATTTTAGAAACGAATCCGTTTTGTAAGACAGTTCTGCTGAAATAAGCCAGCAAGAAACTTAGCAGTTATTCTTGTAAATAGAAATAATATATTATAATTTTGTTATTAAAATACTATGTTTGGTAGTCATCCTTTATGACAATGATACTAAACTTAAATTCCACACATTTTTATCGTTTTAATATTCTTGAACAGGCTTTACTTAGGTACTATTATTATTTTAAATTATTAATTTAACTTCTGTATTGGCAAATTTTGAATAGATTGTAAAGTTTTATTATAGACGCATAGACGCAGACACATAAATGATTTATTTCCTTTTTGGAGTCTATAACTAGGCGCTGCGAGCATTTATTACTTGATCCTATTGTGTGTTGAAATGTTAAAAATTACTTAACGAAAGGACTATATATCTGTTGTGTATATTAATTATTTATTTATTATATATACAAAACAAATAAAACGGGACCAAGATTAGACCCTTGTGGAACACCCATCCATAGTAAAGACCAGACGACATTACATTATTTACATCAATCTTTTGGATTCTCTTACTTACATATGAAGCAATAAGATCTAAGAGAATCTGTATACCATAATGATGTAATTTTGACAAGAGTTTTATGGTATACGCGATCAAAGGTTTTGGATAAATCACATAACACTCCAATAGCATTCTGTGAATTCTCCTATGCGTCATAAATCTAAATTCAAATACAAATAATTTTATTCAAAATAAGAATACATGATTCATTTTTTGAATTTCAAAAACATTACAACCTGTTCACTAAAATGAATACCTCAGACCTGAAAAGAACCGGCGCAGGAAACTCAGCGGGACTTGTATTTTTATATAGTCATTCACAATTATACAATTATTCATTATTGACAATGATACGCTTGAGATAGACTGGAGCGAGCATTTCATTCCCAAGGTGTATTATCATTTACAAAATCATTAATTAGGTATAACCTTTAACACACAAACGTCTTTTCACAATTTTATTGAATTGTGATGTAGAACATTCTCGGACGTTTTCTGGAATCCTATTGTAATTTTAGTAAAATCATAAATTTTTTTATACATATAAAACATTTTCAAGGATATATTAAGACGCAACTGTCAATATGTTAATTTCCTTAAATTTGTTTCTTAAAGATTATTTAGGGTTTAATTTATAGATTAAGCGAAAAGCTCGCATTTGCAGGAAAAAATTGAATTGATAGCGCTTGCATTACCCCAAAGTATAATGCCATAAGTCGTAATACTATGTAAGTAGCTAAAGTAAACTAGGTGAGACGTTTCTACGTCAGTTAATGATGTAATTTTTTAACCGCAAAAGCTGCTGAGCTACTGCTGAGATACTTCCGAGACCGCATTGTTTACATCGTCAATTATATTTTGCTGTCTGTTCATTTAAAAAATTAATGAAGTATCATCAGCAAGCAATACTATCTCATGGCTTCTTCCAACTAAATATGGTAGAAGATGGCTGTGGTAAAAGACCAAGAATAGACTCCCATCAACTAAAAAATGTACTTTAGAAGTGCAACACCTATATTTATCAGTTGATTTGTCTTTGGTGTAGCCATATTGCTCACTATGGAAAAATTACTGTTGTTTAAGGCGAATGTGAGCTGGTTGAATATTATTCTTTTAAAAAATTTTCTTTATGGATGGTAATGCAGAAATTGGTCTGTGTCCAGGGATGTCGATAATAATGCAGTCGATTGTTATTATTTCATCTGGAGATATATACTTAACATGAAGCCACTACCTACATGATTTTTTAATTTGGATACTTGAGAAGTAGTGACAGGGATTTCTGAGATGTTTTTTCAAAACCATTTGCCACTTGTAATTCTGAATTCAATATTATATTTTTAATTTATTTACTAGTGGATCATCCACCAAACTTTGTGTCTATTCAACAGATTATTTTGTCAAAGTAGTTTTACATGTATTTCAATAGATTTTTTTCACAGCCTACTGTTTAAAAATATTTTTTTGTAATTATTTCATAAATTACAATCAAGAACTCTTTTTATTTTTTTGTATACTACAACTTTTATGTGTCATTTATCCCCTTTACTATTTAATATAGCAACTGCTCATATATGTCAGTCTATTAAAAATGTTTTTATCTCACAATATGCAGATGGTTTTGTATTGTATACGTCGAATAAGAATCTGATGATAGCGTCTAATGAATTACAATCAGCTTTGAGAATATTTTCTATATTGCTTGATGATTTGGGTTTACGGGTTTCGCCTTATAAAAGTAAAGTTTGTATTTTTTCTAGAGCCCACCGTTGTAAAACTATTAACCTTGAAATCAATTGGGTGCCTCTAGAAATTGTAGAAGATATTAAATATTTAGGATTGTGGTTGAATTTAAAATGGGGGCCGCATATAGATAATTTAAGAGGAAAAATATACAAATTTTTAAATTTTAGTCAAAATGTTAGCAGGCTCCGGTTGGAACATCCACCCAAAATACTTAAAAAACCTATATATATATATATATATATATATATATATATATATATATATATATATATATATATATATATATATATATATATATATATATATATATATATATATATATATATATATATATATATATATATATATATATATATATATATATATATATATATATATATATATATATATATATATATTAAGAAGTAGAATTGATTATGCAAGTTTTTTTATTTGATGATGCCCCTCGATCTCATTTAATTAAATAAGATCAAATCCAAAATCAAGCTATGCGAGTTGTTGGTGGGTTTATTGGAACAACTCCTATACATGTAATGGAGAGTGAATTAGTTTTGCCTCCATTATTTATACGACGTAAATATTTGGGTGGAAAATACTTGCTAAAATCGATATCACTAGAAGGCCATACTTTAATTTCTTTCCTTAAAAATTATGCCTCAGAATTTGAAAAACCATATTGGAACAGAAAAAAAAAGCCATTATTAGTTGAGTTATTTAATGAAATCCACAATATTCCAATTCACGTTAGTAAAAAATTAAATACGTTTAATTTAAATGTTTGGATAACAAAAATTGATTTGGACTAACATATTAGGTTAGAAATTCCTTTCGTTAACAAAGCAAAACGATTTTATAATGAACTTGATATTAAAATGAAATGTATATGTTATATAAATTTACAATATCCTAATTATTATAAATTGTATACTGACGCATCTATTGATAAAGATGATATTGGAATTGCTTGTTATGATCCACAACTAGAATTTAACATGAAATTTAAAAATAATTACAAAGTTTCCATAATGTACGCTGAATTGATTGCGCTGGCTGAGGTATTATCGTATATTGAGGCAGCTAATTTTGATAAATTTATTGTTCTTACTGACTCAAAAAGTGCATTACAACATTTGGCTCGATGTACCTCGACTTTTCGAGGAACACCGATAGCCAACTCCATTATAGAAATTATCTTAAAATTAAAATCTTTGAACAAGCATGTTGTACTGCAATGTATTCCTTCTCATATTGGTATCACTGGTAATGAGAAGGCATACATATGCCAAAGAAGCCTGTACAGATGGAAAAGTAGTTAATGTGTTGCCTTTCTATACGGACTGTCTTTATTATTTTATATGGTATTCTTTATTGCAATCAAAATATGTTGAATTACATACATAACAAAATATAGTTCCAATCGGTGCGTATCTCTAGAACTTATCTTTAGAAGAGATTTCTTCCAGCCAACCTGTGAAAGTGGGTGAAAGCAGTAAGTAGCGAGATGACGCATAAAATGCAATATAAAGATAAAAATTTACGTAATTACATAAAACTAAAAATAACTTTTAAAAAAATCCTATACATAAAGCATAAACGATATACATACATACCAGTAATAATGTTAAATAAACATATACTTATACAAATACATATAAATACATACATACGCTATAAAATATATAAAATTTCAACACAAAAAAAATAAACACATAAAAACATAATATAAATAAAACATAGCTAAGTTAAATAATTTTCAGATACTATTAAGTTCGTTGATGAGATGTTTTTTCAATTGCGACTTAAAAGACAAGATTGATTGGCTTTCTTGAATAGCTTTAGGGAGTTTATTCCAAAGGAGTGGAGCCTGTACGGAAAAGGAATTTTGAAGGAATTTGGTATTGCTCTTTGGAATGTCTAGCATTGGCAAAATACAAGACCTCCTCGAGCGTGTAGGAGAGGGAAGGATTTTAAAACGGGAACGTAGATAAGGAGGGAAGTTTTGGTAGTTGATTATTTTAAAGAGCAAAGAAAGGATATGCATATCACGGCGAAAACGAATAGGGAGCCAATTAAGCTGAGCTCGAAAATGGGATACGTGGTCATACTTGCGAAGATCGTAAATAAAGCGTATAGCGAGATTTTGAAGACGCTCTAATTTGTTAATTTGCTCCTCAGTCACATCCAAATAGCAGACATCGGCATAGTCAAGAATTGGTAGGAGAAGACATTGCGCTAGCATTATTTTTATTTTATGAGGAAGGAAGTATTGGAGACGCTTAAGAGAACGATAAGAGAAATGCATACGTTTACTAAGTTCACTAATGTGGGGTGTCCAAGACAAATTGCAGTCAAAAATTAGACCCAAATTCTTCACTTTATCATAATATTAAATTGGAATTCCAGAATACATAATTGCAGGTACTGAATTCCAATTAAATTTACTTGCAAGTCGGCTACTACCGATTATTATTGCTTGCGATTATTAAAGAAAAATGTAAAAAATCTTGGCAAGAATACTTTAACAAAAGATCCAAGGAAAAAGGTATTTGGTATAAGAAAATTCAACCTCAGCCGTGTTATCATTCTTGGATAGATGTATGTAAATTAGACCGAGATAATATTGTGACAGCATTTAGACTTCGCTCCGGACACATTCCATTAAATAAATTTGGTTTCTTAATGAAGAAAACTGTCTCGCCTAATTGTTCAGATTGTGGAATTGTAGAGGATGTGTATCATATTTTAATGGAGTCTACCCATAGTGAACCTTTGATTTCGCAAATTGCAGACAACTCGATTGGAAGTTGTAATATATATCTCTCAAATCCAATATGGCCAAACTGTTATATAGTATAGTTAAGCTTAATATAAGTAAGCGTAAATAGTATGCAAGTGTATAACTAATATATTTTTAAGTTTATTTGTAACTACTAACCTAAGCAACATAGTCACCCAGTGACTCAGCTCTTAAAATGAGAATAAAAAAAAAGAACTTTTATGTGCTGTTATCTATCCATAATTGCTGGGACAAAAATCAGCTTACAGTATTAATATATAAGGAGTTTTAATGTTTTCACTGACAGCTTTAGATCTATAAGACTTATATTTCTGACTTCAAATTCGGTATGTTACGGATGTGTTTATAATGACAACTGTCATTCTTCTAATGACTGAATTTATAATAATAATTAAAAGATTTTGTGCTTTGCACCTCTTATGACATTTATTCTTTACATATTAGTAGTTGTGTGTATTTTACAAACGGCAATAAAATTTAAGTAAGGTATTACATTATGTTTCAAGTTAATTTATACTTCTAGTTATTATTTTTTGTACCTTCATGGCTTTATTCAAATTTAGTGGGGTAGGCAGAGGTAATGTAGAGTTAAGACACTCCCTTCAATTAGCATAATGTCAAATTTCGTTTTACCAAAAATCGAATGGGAATCGAACTCAGAACGTTCGCATTTACCTTAAGACGCTGCTTTTTAGCGCCACGATGGCCGGAATGGTTAAATCACAATTTACATAATATGTGGGTAAGTATCCTACGTGTGAGAATCGAACTCACGAATATCACCCTACATTAAGGCACCAACCACGCAGCGATATCTTCCTTTAATAAATCAGTTATAACAATAGCTGTATAAATTACTACCTGTGATGGTCATCAGGATTTATTACACTATGGATCACTAGTTGAATTAATATTTGCCAGTTAATCCCCCTCATGTCTGCAGGATCACGTATATTGTCAGTCCCTTATCTGTTGTTAACAATGCCATGCTTCCTGAACAACTTTGTATAGGAAAATGTAAATATATAAAAGTTTGGAAAATGCCATTCCAAGGTAGTCCAGGCGTGCCTGATTAAAAACGATAGGAATGGAATCCAGGCGGGAGAATTATTTATTCAGAACTTCTTTGAATCCTCTGATAAAAAAAAAATGTTATAAGTTGGATTTTCACATATCATTTTTATCTATGATTTATTTGAAAAGATATTTATTTACTGCCTTATAATATATGTTATTAAGTGTCCCAGTGCATGGTAATTATAGATACGGTTGTAAATTGTGACTGCGAATTGGAATGGTTCTTTTTAAAAATCGTTAAATATTTAACCCTCTCATAATGTGTGAAAGTAGAACAATATAAACAAAAAGATTAAGCAAAAGGAATTTGAGCAAAAATTCAACGTACTTATCTTGTCACATTATGGAGGATAATGATCTCACATACTCAAGTTAAGTTAATCTTTAAAGTCATCATTAAGTAAGTTTAAGAGAATCTACATAACACGCGTTAATGTAACAAATTAATGCTGTCGGTGACTATAAACCGCCAAATCTTTTAAGATCAGATGTTAATAGAGCCAATAAAATTTTACCAGCTTTATTGCTTCGTGTTAAGGCTTGACGTAGCTTGACGTGACGTGCTTCAAATATTATAACTGTGCCAATTTGTCATTAAAATACAAACACATACTACTAAAATAAATACTATATTTGATAATAGTAACAATAGTTAATTAAAATTGTAATTTAAATAAGCTTTAAATTAGCTTTATACCTTATACAGGTACGTGGTGTACGTGGTGAAACGGAAATAATTGCTCGAAGTAACTCTGACCTCACATTAAATCGCTTAACATATATAGGCTATAGCCTTCCTTGATAAATGGACTATCCCACACAAAAAATATAAAAGAAAATATTTATGAATAGATCAAGAGATTAGGGCGTTCAAATAAAAATAATGCATTTCTATATTATCAGCAGTATCCGAATGTATATAGCGAACCATTTTCTGATGTATCTTCTGTTAACTAAATTAACGTACAGGAACCTGATGTAGATGGAAGACATAATTATTAAACAGGTCACAAACGTCAGATTATGTGACGATATGATTGTAACATCAATCAAAACATTTAATTTTTTATAAATATAATTCTAGGCGCTCTGTGTAAAAATAATAACATCAAATTATAAGCTAATGAATCATAAATAATGAAACACAGAAGAAAATATGGTTAACGATTATATAGAAACATATTTATTCGACGGAAACTTTCCTCATAGACAAAGTTTGCTGACAGCTTTGATTAATTCACGCTGCTAACTTATACATTAAATTACACCATATATTTTAAAATACTATCTAACAGTCATGTTAGAGATCAGTGAGCCGGGTGAATCTAAAAGTTAAAAGACTTAGTTTTTTCAGTTTATACATATACAAATTTAATACTATGTCGAATGATAAATAAAAATATTTTTGTAAAGTATTGTCTTAATTGTATAGTATTGCTTCTGAGACTGGACAACACTATTTTAGAAATATCGTTTTATTCTCTATTGGCGGAATATTGTCTTATTTTACTCAAAAATGTTATTTTATCGAAATATAGAAATTACATGTCAATTTAAATGAAAGACACAAATAAGGGAAGAATCTGTCCGATTTCTGAATCATAGCTTATTTTAAGGCTCCTGCTTTATACCTGGCAGAGCGAACGATTCCTGTACCCCTCTTTCGCCTCGTCTACTGTCATCATCTTTTTTATCTTTAATGAATATTTGCCATTCTGTATATCTCTTCAGTGCAGATTTGGTCAGCTAAATTGACCCTGCTTGCAAGAGATGGCATCTCTACACCATTGATTTTTCGTTAATTCTTCATCTATAATATCCAAGTTTCGCAGCCGTATTACTCACGTTATGTACAAACACTGCATTGTGTCTCTCCATCTCATCCGTACATACAAAGCACCGTTAATGCTGTTACCAGCAACAATACGCCTATCTACCGAATCCTGCTACCGAAACAATATCCGCGCCGGACATATGGCCGACGCGACAACCTCCCCTGCCCCTTTATAAATTTCTGATATCTCCAAGATGCTTATTTTAATGATATATTGTAAAAGATAGTTTTGACTCTTAATAAATACTCATCGTGTTCAATATATTTAGTTCGATGAGTAATAGTTTTATATTGCTTGAAATATACCCCTGATTTTTTTGTAATATGTAAAAGTTAAAAACAGATCCTGTTGTTGTTTCCATAGGAGATTAATTAATATATTATTTTGTTATGGCAACGTCAATCAAAGTAAAAATATCTACAGCCGTTACAAAATAAATCGTGACGTGAACAAAAAAGTATCGTGGTCGTTACCGTCGTGGTCGTGGTCGTGTATCGTATCTTCACGCCACGATAGTTTATTCCGTACTAGCGACCCGTTGACGGCTTCGACTATCTTAGTTCTCGGATTTACTTTAGTATAAAATGGGCCATTTAGGACATAGAAGATTTTTTTATCACTTTGTCTATGATAAATAATTGAAAATTATAATTATTTATTCAACATTTTATCTGGGTGAAAGTTACTCGAGCGCCGAAAACGTGGAAATCGCGCAAATCCCACATTCTGTGATAAAAAGTAGCCTGTTGCTCCACATTCTTTTCTACCTACGGGTGAAACTCCTGTAAAAATCGGACAGCTGTTTAGGAAATTGGCCCGGACTAAAAAAAACAGGCCGACAGGCACACATTTTTTCATAAGATGTGACGTGCGATGACCAAGGGAAATAGAGATAAAATTATACATATATAGATAACATAAGATATGTGATGTAAAATTTTCTAGAAAACAGGTAAAAATACATATAAAATACAACTAAAACTAAAACACACCACGGACATGAGTCTTCTGTGCTCTTGGTATACCATCATAATGAAGTAGATCACTCAGTACAACAAAAGATTTTACAAACTACTATTGGGGCTTGAAGAGGTATTACTAGACTGGAAGAGTCCCTTTCAGTCACAGTTTGGTGTGGTCGCAACCTGTGATTAGTCTTATTCGGTGTTTCTATTGTCATTTTTGAGGGAGTTAATTGCTTTCATGTCTCGGTGAGAGGTAGCCATCTTTAGATTATAATCTTTTATATCGGCTGTGGAGGTCTTTGGCTCTACGGATGAATCGTCCGATTGCCTTTTCCTCGGCGTCAGTGTAGTACATGTATTTGTTTATGTGGTGATGGCAACAACAGTGTGTGAGATGCAAGGCTCATTTAGTGGATCTTGTTTGAATGATGACTACTGACTCGTATGTAAGTCCCTGGGATTCATTAATAGTAAGGGCTCGTGAGTTCTCCCCTGTACCATATCCTATAGATCATACATCTGTAGGATCTTGAGAGCTCTAGACTGATAGGCGTCACGAGGTTCCGGCCGATATAACTCATTTTGAAAAGATTTGATCTGTCAATGAACGGGAGCTGATTATTGTTCCCGATCAGCGTGAGTGCTTTGGTCCGTGGCAGTTTTGCTGACACGGGCCAAAGCACTCACGCTGTTCTGTGAGGTCAGGTCTCCTTTCCATCATTTTCCTATCTATCAGGAAGGACAAGTCTTGTCCTCGATCCTCGTTTACAATTACTATGTGTGTTTAAGATGCATTCTAGTAAATCTTCAATTCTTCCTCTGTTGAATCCAGCCCTAAATACGTCGACACTTGTGATTCTAGAGTCAACGTTGGTGGTTTCTTCTACTGCCAGGGTGTTTAGGTGGTCGAGCACTTTAGATGCCTTAGCAAGTTTTTCTTTGACTTCGTCTGTCTTGCCATCTCTGGACAGACTCCTCTCGGATCTTAGTTTTGACGTAGGTTAATGGTGTTCTTGTGTAACTGTGCAGATTTCCGGATATGGCGGCTGTTTTGGCGAGTTGCTCGGCTCTCTCGTTTCCGGCTGTTCCTGTGAGCTCGGAGCCATATGAATTTGACCTCTCTTGCTGTGTGTTCCTTTGTGTTTCTCTTGCAAGGGGGTGGGTGGTTTTAGGGTCCCCCAACAAGTCGAGTGCAAGTCTTGAGTCACTCAGAATGGTTATTTGGGGGTCATTGGTATGCTTGACCTTTTCTGTTGCCTTGTATATTGCAAACAATTCGGCCTGGAATACTGTACACGAGGGGTGTACTGTAAATGTTCGGTTTTTGACCTCTCTCTCGATTGGCTTTCTCCCACCAGGTGAGTACAGCTTCAACTTGATCATTCATTTTGGTGCCATCCGTGTAGATGTTAGGATCTACGGTGTACGCTTAGAGATTCAGGTGTACTTCCTCTTTTTGGTAATTTCTCTTTTTAGAACCCAAAGATTATTTCAAAGAATAATAATTTAGAAAGGAGCAATATGTAATTGAAATAGTCAAAAATAAACAAACATCAATCATAATTTCGTATAAAAATATATGTATTTAATTTAACTATTGCAGGTGAATACTACAATAACCAATCATTTATCATTTTGAACGTAAAAGGGTCGGACCCTTGCAGACAAAGGGTACAAAGTTTAGCAAAATATGCTGTAGGGGCAAATTTAATACTGATATGTAGAATCCGCCAGCATCGATATTCATTTCGAAATATTCCGTAATTACATTTACGTAAATATATTACTAAGTAGGTATATATTATCGGAGTGAAGTCAATAAATGCATTTCCTTTTTGGAATTCAACGAATTAAAGCTTTGTTTTATTTTAACCATATATTCTAATTCGAAATAAATATATATGTATATATATATACATATATATATATATATATATATATATATATATATATATATATATATATATATATATATATATATATATATATATATATATATATATATATATATATATATATATATATATATATATATATGCTTATTACAGCTTATTTTCGTTGCTTTCGACATCTGTGCAGGTGCAGAGACTGCCTTTTTTTACTTTTTCAGAATACACTAAATGCTGTTGAGCACACCGGACGACGGATAGCGTCACCGAACGGAGAGAACAATTTTGCATTATATATTACTATAATTATTAATGCACAGCACAGCGACTGACTGTAAATTTGATAGTTGTGGGATGTTTCCCCGCTCGTGTAAGAAGACATCGCGTGACGTCATTTATGGAGTGTCTTAACACTACGCTCTCTTGTCTATCCTGCTATATAAAAACATAAACGTGAAGTATTTTAAAAGGTTATACATAAATAAGCTGAAAAACCGTTATGTTCAAATTTTGACAAAAGCTTTATTCTACCCTAATTTTAAACCAAGATTAGGCATTTAGCTATCAGGCTCGGACAACCAGTAAAGTAAAACTGAAAGACAGTAATATATCCTTACTTATGCTTACACGGAATTATATATTAAATATAGCTTCTTGAAATAATTAGATAGTTATGTCCATTAAGCGATATATGTGTTAAGGAATTAGGATGATAATCCAAATTAATCACCGTGAGAAACACTTGATTATGCATCTGCTTCTTCATGATTCTTTGAATAAATTTGATAATATATATTTTATAATTTATTTGATTAAAACCATCAAATAATGAATCAATTACCCACCCAAATACCCACTTGAGGGAATATTAGCGTTTTGGCGTTGGTAACACAAAATGTCTCTTGGAATGAGTTTAGATGGAAAATGGAATACGGAGGGTCTTTACACTGCGCAGTATACAGTGTGACGCTGAAAAACAACGTTTCTTTTAGCTTCAGCTGTATAACGCATATAGCCGGGTACGACGATCCCCGTTTTCCGCCTTTCAAGACATTGCATTTTGAATGACGGTCTTGTTACCAAAGCGACGAAAATGAAAACACAATGCCACTCCACCGCGACAAGTATTTTAAAAAAATATATTCATTTATTTACACATTTGTTTACACCAATACATTCAATAAAAAATACACAATCAGATCTTAGGCTAGGTGCAATAAATACTTATATGAGGATAGCATCATGCATGATAAGAAAATGTGCTCCCGAGAGCAAGCTTAAACAAAAGAAAAAAAAAAAGAAAATGTAAACAGAAAAAGAACAAACAAAATTATTACTATTCGTAACCATGCATTCAAACTTGTTAGTTGCAAAATGTTTAAGCTGAATAAATGTAAGCCTTATCCATACGTTTAAAGTACTCATACTTTACCAAACCAACATTTTTAAATAAATAACACTGTTATTTACTCGTAAATACAATTCTAGTAACAGCAATATGCTGCTTGAATGTGCCTCTTTCACCTCACCACTGTCGTCAACCTCTTTATACATTAATTATTTTCGAAAGCAAGTGGAAGACAATTGTTTAATTTAAAATTTATAATTACGAAAAATTCTAAATCAGCAAATATTTCTATTATCTTCGTGTGTGTTGTCAGCGGAACGTGTCCTTATCCTTTAATAACCAGTGTCATACATATCTGTATACATACATATCTGTATACGTATATAATTATATAAGGACTTAGTTTAGTACATCATCATCTTCAATAGAGGACCGTCGTGGTGCATAAGCATAGTCTCTGCCTGTAAATGCAACGGTTTATGGGTTCGATGCCTAAGAGGGAAGAATGAATGATTTTCATTTTATTCGCTCTGGTAACAAGGTAAAAAGCGCAGCGTTGCCGTACACAATGCCTCGAAAGGCGGAAAGCGGAGAACGGAGTGTCTTAACACTAGGCTCCTACGGTTGCACTCCTGCATACTCTGCCATGTGCGGGATACAGCGTGAAGCTAATTTAATTTATAACATTTAATTACAATAATTATTTAATTAATGATATATTTTTTCGTATCTGAATATTACGACTCTACAGACTTTGGTCCCTTTAACTTACAATTATTTTATTTTCCTGTCATCAATGTTAATTATAATATTATTGATATATCAATTAATACTGATCGTATAAAACTTATAGCTACTTCTGTCTTTAATTTTTTTCTTATTAATTATTATTAATTAGAGCTAGCTCTAATTAATAATAATTAATAAGAAAAAAAAAATGCATGGGCTATATCTAAGCGAACTTTCATAACTTCACTTCTCTCATCTTTTGTGTTTTTATAATTTCTGATTTTAAAATGGAAAGTGGTTCTCACTAGACACCGTCCGTTCGCTTTGTTGAAATCAGAACATGTAGCTAAAATAGCTTGTAAAAGCAAATAGTGCAAGATTTTACTTTTAAAATATCATACAATACCTACATATTTTAAATATGCTCACGCCAAAATTCATCTCGTTTGACGTTTCTGGGTTTATAGTTTTGTAGGATATAAAGAAAAGTAATAAAATTTTCATATAAAACTCAGATCTATTGCTAGTACCCTTTTGATATAAAAGTAAGATGCCGTTAAATATTAATCTAAATCAATTTCATCTTCGGAGTTACAACTTGAATGGAATACAAATCGACTTTTTCATAATATTCAGTCTTTTTTTTATTATCACGTACATATTATGTTTCAACAGTAACAATAGGCATATAACATAGTGTAGTGTTCCCCTGCTCTAATAAATAAGACTGAGTGTCTCCACATTGCGTACTCTTTCTCCTTTCTGCCAAAGGGATTCATTGTGAAACTAAAAAAAAATCAAATAAAACCTTTAATGTATAAAATATTACGTAAAAAAACTTCGATTCAGATAAATATACGAGTCATCTTATATACAATTTAAATATTCATAGTTGCTCCCATCTTTTATATGGTAAGCTCGGAAGGAACATAATACTACTGTACATTTCTAAGAAAAATTCTAATATGATAAAGCAGTCTCGAAATGTTTACGTATTTCCTGCATCAGACACAGATATATACAGATCAAATTATATTGTAATATACGAGTTTGTACGGTTAAAGCGAAGGAATGTAAGCGACTGATAAACGCCGTCTTGTGCAATATTATTATTTTTTGTTAAGTTTCTAATAATTGTATATATCAGGGTAGAGGGTACCTAGTGCTAAGACACTCTTTTCTCTGCTTTTTGCCAATTTTTGAGACATTGAGTGGCGGAACGTTACACTTTTTCTTTTTAACAGGGCGAGGCAATGAAAAGAAACCATTTCCCTGGGCGGGAATAGAACCCACAACATATTTGTAACAAACCAACATAGCCGACATCAATTCATAACAAAATGTCCGTAAGATGTGTGTTCTTTCAAATGGAAAAAATACATTTCTACGTAAACAATAGTGAAATTAAATTTAAACAGTAGAACATTGTCAGCAATATCACTGTTTGTTTTAAAGTGTTCCACTACTAGATTAGAGGAAGCTCCCTTGTCGCACAATGAACGCATAATTTCCTTGACGTTTTTCCTCAGCGGTGTGGAGGGCACTTTGTCAAACCTATTAGTCTTCATTTTTCTCGCTCTGAAACATTCGAGGCAAGCAATGTAACTTACATTGCAATTTTTAAAGCTTTAGACCGGAATAATAATAATTTGGGGCGTGCGCTATTTTATTTTAAAACGTTAAATTAACTATGTATATGTTATCAGTTAATTTCAGTTTTTAGAATCTCTCTGATTATATTTTATGGAGGATTTATTTTTTTATATTTACAAGTTGTATTTTTTCAGTCTAGTTAATCAAACAAAATGAGGTATCCAGCAAATGACTCGAGCTGTTAAAAATGGGGTTAACCCTAAACAGCGACAGAACATCAAAACCATCTCCACAACTCTAAATAAGCTTAAAGTTGTCAAATCTCATAATTATAATTCGACTTACATAATCCGTTGTTGAAACTGAACCACCAAGTTTTCTGACACGAATTAAGGAGATTAAGCGTGTTAAAGGAAAGTCACTAATGGTCGAGACGCACAATAAATTTCGTTACACCGTCTAAGTTTTCGGGTGAGATACGTGATGCAAAAGTTTCGACATCGACGCTGTAATGTGAAGGATATCATTAGCATAGCTGAAAGCATAAAACTTTCAACGCCATCATTGTACAGTGTCAAGAACGCCTTGGTTATGAATTCCCGTTTAGTGTAACATATGTATTCCGCATAATAATTATATATTGAATATAATAAAAAATTTGAATAAAAATTGTAACACATATATATTGAATATAGTTTACTATATCTGCAAGTACACGTAGAGACTTAAGCTTGAGATATTTATAGAAATAGTGACTTAAAAAAAGCTAAAAATAGAAACAGAAAATGGAGTGGTTACTAAATTTACACTTTCTGCAAATTTAAATAAACTTGACATATTAGAGTATTTATTATTTGAATAGAACTGGCTAGTTAGTGTTATTTCTTTCCACCTTTCTACTGCAACAATGTGTATCGATTTCTTAATCTACTTAATATATATTTTATAGATGTAGGTTTTCAAATTCCAAATTGAGACTTTTACGAAGTCCTTTTTTAAATTTTATTTCATGTTTAAATAGGTACTACAAAATCAGTATTTGTAAGATATATTAAAGCACAATAATAAAAAAAATAATAAATATATATTACTATTATGACAATTATTATTTTAATATTAAACTAAAACCTATATGTAAATTTGTCACGATAAGTAGTTAAATTTTGGTCAGTATATAAATACATAATACAAGGAATAATACAGTAATATTAATAATATTTTTTTATAATAATTTATTGTTTGTAATTTGTGCGTTCGAGCGTTTTGTTTGATTTCATAGGATTTTAGTAAAACTAAGATCTAACGTTTTAGTAACATTAAATTTAAAAAAATATAAATGATACGGTGCATAAAAGTAAATTTGCTATTGAAAGTCCAATAACGTGCGGTGCTGTATCCGGCTTAACCCAATAAATGTACAAGGAAAAAGCCAAAAAAATCTAAAAACAGATACGAGTACCTTAGCTTTGGTAACATGGCAGCTTATTACTTGTGCTTATAAATATAATAAGCTTGTCATATTATAATCACTACACTCAATTATTCTCTCAATTATTCACTCAATTATATTTTAATTATGTTACATTAGAAAAAAAATATCATCACGAAAATTTAAATTTTTACTTTGGTTTTAATGTCTCTTAACTTTAATTTTAACGTTGAAATCTGGCACTATCTTGATATACGAGCTCGGAAGTAGTAACCCTAGACATTGCTTGATAAGAATTTTAAAGCTTTTTACGAAAGCTTTCATATATTAAAACAGTAAATAATGAACAACGTGAAGTTGACGTCATCGTGGCGAAGTAAGGGCGTATACTAAATGCGTTAGTTGTAGATTTTATGATAGTTGATTCAAATTTAAAAACGTTCAAATATTGGAAAAGTAAGAATAATCTATAATGAAAATAAGCTATAAAAATGAATATCCATCAATACACTGTACACAGACAGCAAATTCATTTCTCCCGTTACCTAATTTATATCTATTTCATCATCATTATGTCAGCCGGGTAACGTCCACTGCTGGACAAATGCCTCCCTGATTGAGCGCCGTAAAGACCGGTGCTGGGCTGCCCTCATCGACCCTTAGCGACCTTCACCAGGTCGTCGGTCGATCTTGTGGTGGGCTTTCCTAGGCTACGTCTCCCGGATCGTGGTCGCCACGGTCAATGGTATCTATTTAGGTAATTTAAACTATCGAGAGCCAGACGTATGTCATTGCACGCTATGGGCATTGTCCCCCACTCGAGGGAATTATAGCTAAATTAAAAAGTCCTAAGCCTGTTTGAATGGAATACGAAGTCTACACAGACACAAAATATTTTTGAAACGGCTAAATAAAGAATATGCTATAGCAAATAACTTGAATCACTCTATGTAGGTACTGTATGTAGAAATAATTATTATGCTGTAAAATGTGAATGGTTAAACGTGCTAAAAAGGTCGGGAACTGGAAAATCCATTTATCGAGAAGACTATAGGCTATATTATATAAAGTTATTCGCTTCCATGTAATTCACTATACCTTTAGCCGCATTTATCGGGAACTTAAAATATGCCATGTGTCTTACACATCTTAATTGTTTCAATTTGATAACGAGACTGACGCCGCATCTATAAGCAATTTGGAAAATATATATACGATATAGCAATCGATCAGAGATTTACTTTATAATTTAATATCACAATATTATTATTTTTTACGATAATATTAATTAAAACCTTGTTTAAGTGTACATGTAAAGGACCTGTTTTAAATATTCGTGCTCTGTAACTAGAAAGTCGATTTTATATTATCTTTAGGCGTCTAGTGACCATTCGTCCTACTTTCGTGCCCTTTCTCCGGAAAGGGTTCTGCTGTTTGTAATTAGATTACAGAATTAGTCTGAAGTTGTTTTAAAATTGCGGGAAACGTGAACAAAAAATCTCATCAAATTAATGGAAAAGACAATTCTTTATATAATTTACATACAAATTGTCTTCTATGTACGAGTAAATTAAAAATCATTCTACCTTGATTTTAATGAATATATTCCATCTAATATATGATTAATTGCTTCTGATTTACATATTTGTATATAATAGTAATTAAATTAGAAAAAGATAAAGCGTGTCGTTGGGCTACGTCACTCAACACGCAATGTCTAGAATTCGGACGAGAAGTGGAGAGCAGTGTCGTGACACCAAATTTTCATTCCGCGGGATATCACCTACAGCTGTAGGTGTAATCTACCTTAATATGGATTTTTGTAGTTTCACGCTGTATCCCGCAAATAGCAGGGTCCCCCTTCTCTCCTCTCCACTTTCTGCTCAATTTTCAAGACATTGCCAGTGGCGGAATTTAACGCCGCACTTTGTACATCTTACAAGAGTGACAAAATGAGAATAATTCATTCTCTCTAAGATATTAACTTTAAACTCCAAATATATTTATTTTTTAAGTATATTTAATTTTGAATTCCTATCATATTTTAGTTTACTATTAATTTACTGCTAAAAGCTGCATTTATTATGAAAACCAAAAAAAATTACGGTTGATGGTGATGGTCTTCGCAGTAAAAAGAAAGTTAAAAGCATCTGTATCCAAAATTTATTAAAACAGACGTTTATCTTTTTGGTACATACATATTTTAGTGAAGGTATAAAATCAGCTTTGCTCTTTACTATAATTTTCTTATTTGGTGAAGTCAAAAGGACATCGTCTTAGTGTAAACGTGACGATTGTGGGTTCGATTCCCTCTCGGGGTAAATAAATTATATCCATTTGTCTTGCTCTGCTAACAAGATAAAGGGCGGCGTTGAGTTACGAAACTCAACATGCAGTGGCTCGAAAGGGGAAAGGCAGTATATGGAGATTCCCGTTGCCTCTGCTATATGCGGGATACAGCGTGAAACTAAAAAAGGGTTGCAATAACAAAATATGTTTGAAGATAAAAAAAAATTAATATTTAACGATTTGAAATCCTATTCTAGCTCGCATTTATATTTTGAACAATGGGATCATCGATATGGCGTACAATATTACCTGGCCTGAAATAAATGAGTGGCGCTTCTTACTTTAGAACTGCACAATATACAATAGGGGTCTATCGAATTTCTTTTTTTTTATGTATTTGAACCACTCCGGACACTAAAGATAGTGGCATGTGTGTCACACAACTCTCAGATACCATTTGACTACGAGAGCAAAGCCACAGTTTAAAGTTAGTTAAAAAATTATTTTTTTCGCTTTACGCTAGCAACAAATTAAAAAAAATTATAGAGAATTTCTTCTTATTATGTACCAGAACCCATTGCCTGTTACCACCAATTAAAACAGCAAACGAAATAATATATTTTAAATAAATATAAATGTTAATAAGATTTTAATTTAAAATGAATAATAAATCAACGCAATTTTCAATTTCACCAAATAACAACACAATCTTTACAAAACGTACATTTTGATGTGTTGTCGAATTTTCCCCATAAATTATAAATACTTAATAATTTTATTCTCGCAGAATTTGTAAATGAGCTTCAAAGTACGTTAAATTTACATAAAACCACCGGTTTGTAGGCCTTTATGCCTGATAAGATTTAAGCTACTTGAACCTGATATGGGAATTTTCCTGGTAATGTTTGCAACACACGCGATATCATTCGACCTTCTTCATTACATTTCTTGTCATAGTAACTATAATTATAACCATAAGAATTAATAATAGAGTAAAAAGTTAAAAACATTGTTAATCACTGACTTTGGATCACGCACTAGGTGTATTTTATATTCAAATACAAAATATATTATTTTTCAAATATATATTTCAAATATATAAATATTATATTTAAAATATATTATATTATATATATATATATATATATATATATATATATATATATATATATATATATATATATATATATATATATATATATATATATATATATATATATATATATATATATATATATATATATATATATATATATATATATATATATATATATATATATATATATATATATATATATTGAAGCTTGAAAGATTTACATTACTTTTTTTTTTCTCTCTGATATTTCTTTACCGGCTTTCCATTTTTCGATAAATTATCGAGTGGCGGAACAACGTCGCGCTTTGTCTTGTGACCAGAGCAAAGAAAATGAAAATAATTCATATTCATTCAAGTTGAACACACAAACCGTCGCAACGGAAAGCGGCGGAAGAATTTTTAAATTATTATAAATATCTGTATAAATAATGTTGGTAAATGACTTTACCAACTAAAATGTATTTTAATAAGGTCTTTGATTTTCGCGATTTCAACGCATTTAAAATGAAATCCGTTTACCGAACTAATCGCGTACATTTTGATATTTACTTTTTTACACACAGTACAATAAGTTGTATTTTTGGAAACCCGTAAGAAGACCAACAAGCCAACCGCTGTAGACAGACAAACAGCATTTCAACCATGTATATAAAGGGAGTTGCAGACAGGGTCAGCTTCCAAAATGTACCACCTTTCTACCTTTCTACCACCTTTGACCCACTCATAAAAACATAAACAAGTCCCTTACCCACCACACCAGAGGGCAGGATACAGTCAGCTCATTTTACAGGAATCCAAAGCATTACGTGACGCGATTCAAAAATGGTTGGCGGTAGTTTCATATAATAAATCAACATATAATAAATAATAAACATATAATAAATAATTATATCAACTGACAGTCGAATTCCACCTCAGTCTAACCATAACTTGTGACCACGGAGTACTGCAAAGTATTCGAAATATTGGGTATCTAAAAATAATGTCAATATAAGCGATTAATCCGGTTAAACTGTTGTATTTAATATATTAGTTCCTTACATATGAAATTGGCGTTTGTTATGGAAGGAACAAAATGTCAAAATTTTTTTATTATAATATATTTATTTAATCAAAGTTTGAACCATTGTTATCTATGTATGCACTTTTATCATCTCATAGGTAATTCATTGATCGCTTTACTAAAAAAACCATTCCGACGGGAATCAATAAAATATTCGGAGGCGGTTTAGACTGCCCGCCCCATCGGAGTTAAATTTTTTTCCTTGCAAGAAGTTATCCAAATTTCGAAAAAAATGATCATCTGTTGGAGCAAAGTCCGGGGAGTACGATGAATATCTTAAACATTCCAATTGAAGCTTTTCTAATTTGGTAGCCGTCTGTGTGTGATCTAGCGTTGTTGTGAAGCAGCAGTGGTGTAGAGTGATTGACCAGACTCGGTTGTTTAGCAGCTGACTTTTCCATCATGGTTTGCAATTGCTGACAATAGATGTCTACCGTAATCGTATGGCCAGATTTGAGAAAACTGTAATGCACGACACTGGCACCAGTCCACCAAACTTTCGCTTATGGCAAGAGTTAGCTGGCTTACCTGGATCCAGTCATTGCGATGAGCGCTTCCGATTATCGTAGAGAATCCACTTTTCATCATAGGTAATGATTCGTATTTAAAAACCCTTCATTATTGTGCCGATTAAGTAATGTAACGCAGCAGTCGACGCACGTTTGCCAGTTTGCTTCACTCAATTCGTGAGGTACCCACCTTTCAAGCTTTATGATCTTCCTAATTTGGAATTGTGGAATAAATCAGTTCGATCACTTATACCACAGTCTGCAGCTAGCTTCCGCTTTCCGCTTCCACAATAGCCTTCAGTTCTTCATTATTAACTTCGGTCTCCTGCCATCCACGGGGCTTGTTCTGCAAGTGGAAATTTACAGAAAGAAAACTTTGGAACCAAAAACGCACTGTGTTTTCGTTTGCGACACGACCGCAAAATTATACACATCATAAACCCTTCGAGCCGTTTCCGCAGCACTGGAGCCACGGTGGAACTCGTACTCGTAAATAACGTAATATTTCAAGTTTTCCATTTTATAATGAATGATGCAAACAGAAGAAAAAAACAAACGACGGCTAACAAACCCAAATACATGTGTAAATAGCTGTATAAATTGAATTCAGAATACCAAACCAAAGAGGAGAAATTTGTGATCAAGTGGCCAATACGACAAAAGACCAATTTCATGTGTAAGGACCTAATATTAAAAGTGGTGTAGTTAAATTTTAAAGCATATCAGGCTTTTTTAGCAAAATTTATCTCAATGACTACCGCGCTAGGGATAAACCAAAAAAAATGTAGTAAAAGGGATTAAGTTCATGTTCAATTATGCTTGTGTAAGCGCGCAGGCTACCAATTCAGACACAGACTCCAGTTTTATAATGATTTATTTTAATTTCCAATTTTATAATAATGGCGTCATGTACTCTTGTTCTCACTTATGTATACTATTAAATAGAGACATAATTACAACACTCCAGTGACAGACTTTCCGCGTCTGATGCCTTTCCAAAAATGGATCCCGAGTGCTGAGTATTTTGCTGTAATACTCATATCTAAATCGGAAAAGACGCAGCCCCCTCTGTATTCATAATTGGGAACTATTCAAGTCAATTACAATACTTAATTCATCAACGCCATCTATAAATGCCGTTTGACTCCAATAACATTTAATATATTATAATTATGAGTAAATTATGTTAAAACTTGGATAGAATAGAATAATTTGTTTGTAAAAAAATGTTAAAAAAAATTTTAAAATGCTATAAAATATTTTAGGAATCATTATGAAAGACAGTCAAAATTCTGCCAAAATGATTATTTAAAAAAAATGAAGAGAACAAGATTTAACAAAAAGTCACATCTATATAAATATACCTATAATATATTTTGAAGATCTAAATTAGTCATTGCTTTTTTCTAGGTACATACAATTTACCGCATATCGGGGTATATGATTCTCTCACTTTCTCACTTTTCCTCCGAAATTGAAATATTGCATGTAGAGTGGCGGAGCTCAACACCGGGCTTTATCTGGTCGGAGAGCTGGAAAAGGAAAATATTTTAAGCTCCACGAGTGGGAACAAAATCCGCAGCTACCACGTATAGTCAGACGTAATTCCACTGCGCCGCAGTAGCCTAGAATCGTCTATTATATAAATATAAGCAAAAAAATATCAATATCAGTTTTATAATAATACAAATAACCTTCATGTATCTTTAATAAATGTGGTGAACTTCAATAAGCGTTTTTGTTTGTCGGGTGTCACATTCAAAATTATGTAGCCTCGGTTTAATGGAGTATAAATTGCTGTGTAGCCGATATGGCTGTTTGCTTCTATTTTATGTCTAATATTACTTGACAGTTTTAATATAGAAGTACTAAAATATGCATAATGTAATTGGCATTGGTTGATGGTTTTATGTTTTTTTCGGTTTATTATACGCTAATGAACAATGGTTGGGTTGCACTCGTTGCGTATAAAGCTGTGTTTATAGATAGATTTTTATTTAATTAATAGATGGAATATAATGGAAAAACAAACAAACAAACATATACACATTATTTCATATATCTATATATATATATATGTATATATATATATATATATATATATATATATATATATATATATATATATATATATATATATATATATATATATATATATATATATATATATATATATATTTATAACACTTTCGATACACACTCGGGGAATCTCACTCACTCTTGTTACCAGGACATTGAGACCCACCACTCAACACGCAATGTCTCAAAACTGGACAGTGAGGAACGGAGTGCCTTGTCACTAGGTACCCTTTGTCTACTCTACGATATGCGGGTAATAGCGTGTAGCTACCGGTAAGTGTCTCATTGGTCGTTCGGTTCCATCTACACTCCTCATTTTTATTCTTCTCGTCTTTCCTTTCCACCTCCCACGCCAGTAAAAAATGGGTAAAAAGTAGGGAACAGAATATCTTGACACTATTTTCTCTCTCGCCGATGTGATAAAAACTCCATACATATTTATCAAAAGTTAACATACTTGTATGTACATGTGTACGTCTAACATAAGCGGAAGTCGACGCACGTACGTGTAACACGTAGAACACGTTCTATACTCCCAAATGGCATTTCGCTCACACCAAAATATATATTACCTTGTATTATATTTCTCTTTTCTAAGTTTAATGTATATGTAAAATATATGCCACTCACTTCACTGCATAGAAGATCGCTAAATCCAACTCAATATACGAACACGGATAGTACTGACGTTAAGTTTAGTTTAAAATAAAATGTTTTAATGAAGAAGGAAAGTGTTTAAGCACTTCTTAAACACTTTCCGCCTAATTTTTGACACATAATGTGATCAGCGGCGGAACTCAAAACCGCGCTTTTTTTATTGCCAGAGCTAGATAATGGAAATTATGAGGCTCGAACCTACTACCACACGATGGTCTCGATCTTGTCCAGAGATCAAAGCTAATTTGCATTTTCAGAGCACTACTATATCCATACTCAATATTATATATTATATTACAATTAATTATATATTATATAAAAGAAATTATAAAAGTAAAGTAAATATAAAATTTCGTATATAGCACCGCCCTTCTAATTTAACTATAAGCCTTTAAGTTAATTTTACTCATGGCATAATTAATAAAGTTCACAAGAGGTGTACCTACAGGTAATTGATTCGGGATATTCCGCAAAGGCGTGTCCTCCCATTAATTCAGTTTGGCTTGCTTCCCACAAATAGCGTAAATGTTGTTACAATAAAACTAATTACACGTGTAGGCCTCTACCTTTATGTTCTGTGCCTCTACCTGGATCTCGCTTTTGGGATTAGTAAAAAGTAGTAATTTTATTTAGAAAATTAAGTTTTTAACTGACTGATGATGATGAAGAAGGCAAAAAACCACGGCGTTAAGTTCCGCTACGTAACACGCAATGCGTGGAACGAAAGGAGTGTCTTAACATTAGGTTCCTACAGTTCCCTCTGCCTACCCTGCCATGCGGCAGGCGATGCGGGATACAGCGTGAAGCTAATTTAATATAAGTGTTTAACGTTTTATACCTAAAAAAAAAACATAACGCTTAGAGGATTACTTTGTTGTTTGTCTGTTCATCTGTCTGTCAGCCAATTCTTATAAAACTTGACAAGAAGCTTACAATGCAATTAAAGAAAAATGTGTAATAATAATAAGCGTATCATTTAAAAAAACATCACAAACTTGTATTTGCTTGTCAATTTTTATAATCTGTATTTTACTGTCCTTTATGAAAAATGACACTACAACGAACGCTCACTTTTTTAAAATAGAACCTCGCACTCCTAGATTAAAATCCACAATAAAAAAACAAGATATTTTTTCAAACAAACGAAAAAGAACATAGATTTTAATTACTATAAAATATTATTATGTACTACATACGAATAGAACCCTTGTAGAATTATTTTTCATCTTCACAATTTTATTACACTTTACACAGAAAGCACATCTCTAATACTCGTATGTAATTAACTGTCACGGAGTCTACAGGGATTACATATACCGGGATTACCAGTGGGACAGTGCGTTCGAATCGTATTCGGGGATATATATTAATTTAATTTCCGTCCGGTTGACCCTTTGCGACATTGAATTTTGCCACTCAACACAAATTCAAATTCTGGCGAAAAGCGGAGAATGGAGTGTCTTAACACTAGATGCTTCCTGCAAAATTAATTAAATATGTTTACGTTAAGATTTTAGCGCATTTTTAACATATTTTTGTTTACATCACGACTCACTTGTTACATTTCTCAATATGTGTAATGATTTTAACGGCAATAGTTTAATTAAACAGCTAAAGCTCAAAGCCTTCCATAGCTAGTTCAAGCTATTCCATATAATAGACATGTACGTTCCATATACGTGTAGCCATCGCGTTTGTGGGAGAGAATACCTTATTTATAATGTTTTTATCCCCTCTGAACCGTACCAATCGATTTATTTTAATTTCCAATTTTATAATTATGGCGTCATGTACTCTTGTTCTCACTTATGTATACTATTAAATAGAGACATAATTACAACACTCCAGTGACAGACTTTCCGCGTCTGATGCCTTTCCAAAAATGGATCCCGAGTGCTGAGTATTTTGCTGTAATACTCATATCTAAATCGGAAAAGACGCAGCCCCCTCTGTATTCATAATTGGGAACTATTCAAGTCAATTACAATACTTAATTCATCAACGCCATCTATAAATGCCGTTTGACTCCAATAACATTTAATATATTATAATTATGAGTAAATTATGTTAAAACTTGGATAGAATAGAATAATTTGTTTGTAAAAAAATGTTAAAAAAAATTTTAAAATGCTATAAAATATTTTAGGAATCATTATGAAAGACAGTCAAAATTCTGCCAAAATGATTATTTAAAAAAAATGAAGAGAACAAGATTTAACAAAAAGTCACATCTATATAAATATACCTATAATATATTTTGAAGATCTAAATTAGTCATTGCTTTTTTCTAGGTACATACAATTTACCGCATATCGGGGTATATGATTCTCTCACTTTCTCACTTTTCCTCCGAAATTGAAATATTGCATGTAGAGTGGCGGAGCTCAACACCGGGCTTTATCTGGTCGGAGAGCTGGAAAAGGAAAATATTTTAAGCTCCACGAGTGGGAACAAAATCCGCAGCTACCACGTATAGTCAGACGTAATTCCACTGCGCCGCAGTAGCCTAGAATCGTCTATTATATAAATATAAGCAAAAAAATATCAATATCAGTTTTATAATAATACAAATAACCTTCATGTATCTTTAATAAATGTGGTGAACTTCAATAAGCGTTTTTGTTTGTCGGGTGTCACATTCAAAATTATGTAGCCTCGGTTTAATGGAGTATAAATTGCTGTGTAGCCGATATGGCTGTTTGCTTCTATTTTATGTCTAATATTACTTGACAGTTTTAATATAGAAGTACTAAAATATGCATAATGTAATTGGCATTGGTTGATGGTTTTATGTTTTTTTCGGTTTATTATACGCTAATGAACAATGGTTGGGTTGCACTCGTTGCGTATAAAGCTGTGTTTATAGATAGATTTTTATTTAATTAATAGATGGAATATAATGGAAAAACAAACAAACAAACATATACACATTATTTCATATATCTATATATATATATATGTATATATATATATATATATATATATATATATATATATATATATATATATATATATATATATATATATATATATATATATATATATATATATATATATATATATATATATATATATATATATATATTATATATATATATATATATATATATTTATAACACTTTCGATACACACTCGGGGAATCTCACTCACTCTTGTTACCAGGACATTGAGACCCACCACTCAACACGCAATGTCTCAAAACTGGACATTGAGGAACGGAGTGCCTTTTCACTAGGTTCCCTCTGTCTACCCTACGATATGCGGGTAATAGCGTGTAGCTACCGGTAAGTGTATCATTGGTCGTCGGTTCGATCTACACTCCTCATTTTTATTCTACTCGTCTTTCCTTTCCACCTCCCAGGCCAGTAAAAAATGGGTAAAAAGTAGGGAACAGAATATCTTGACACTATTTTCTCTCTCACCGATATGATAAAAACCCCATACATATTTATCATAAGTTAACATACTTGTATGTACATGTGTACGTCTAACATAAGCGGAAGTCGACGCACGTACGTGTAACACGTAGAACACGTTCTATACTCCCAAATGGCATTTCGCTCACACCAAAATATATATTACCTTGTATTATATTTCTCTTTTCTAAGTTTAATGTATATGTAAAATATATGCCACTCACTTCACTGCATAGAAGATCGCTAAATCCAACTCAATATACCAACACGGATAGTACTGACGTTAAGTTTAGTTTAAAATAAAAATGTTTTAATGAAGAAGGAAAGTGTTTAAGAAGTGCTTAAACACTTTCCGCCTAATTTTTGACACATAATGTGATCAGCGGCGGAACTCAAAACCGCGCTTTTTTTTATTGCCAGAGCTAGATAATGGAAATTATGAGGCTCGAACCTACTACCACACGATGGTCTCGATCTTGTCCAGAGATCAAAGCTAATTTGCATTTTCAGAGCACTACTATATCCATACTCAATATTATATATTATATTACAATTAATTATATATTATATAAAAGAAATTATAAAAGTAAAGTAAATATAAAATTTCGTATATAGCACCGCCCTTCTAATTTAACTATAAGCCTTTAAGTTAATTTTACTCATGGCATAATTAATAAAGTTCACAAGAGGTGTACCTACAGGTAATTGATTCGGGATATTCCGCAAAGGCGTGTCCTCCCATTAATTCAGTTTGGCTTGCTTCCCACAAATAGCGTAAATGTTGTTACAATAAAACTAATTACACGTGTAGGCCTCTACCTTTATGTTCTGTGCCTCTACCTGGATCTCGATTTTGGGATTAGTAAAAAGTAGTAATTTTATTTAGAAAATTAAGTTTTTAACTGACTGATGATGATGAAGAAGGCAAAAAACCGCGGCGTTAAGTTCCGCTACGCAACACGCAATGCGTGGAACGAAAGGAGTGTCTTAACACTAGATTCCTACAGTTCCCTCTGCCTACACTGCCATGCGGCAGGCGATGCGGGATACAGCGTGAAGCTAATTTAATATAAGTGTTTAACTTTTTATACCTAAAAAAAAACATAACGCTTATAGGATTACTTTGTTGTTTGTCTGTCCACCTGTCTGTCAGCCAATTCTTATAAAACTTGACAAGAAGCTTACAATGCAATTAAAGAAAAATGTGTAATAATAATAAGCGTATCATTTAAAAAAACATCACAAACTTGTATTTGCTTGTCAATTTTTATAATCTGTATTTTACTGTCCTTTATGAAAAATGACACTACAACGAACGCTCACTTTTTTTAAAATAGAACCTCGCACTCCTAGATTAAAATCCACAATAAAAAAACAAGATATTTTTTTCAAACAAACGAAAAAGAACATAGATTTTAATTACTATAAAATATTATTATGTACTACATACGAATAGAACCCTTGTAGAATTATTTTTCATCTTCACAATTTTATTACACTTTACACAGAAAGCACATCTCTAATACTCGTATGTAATTAACTGTCACGGAGTCTACAGGGATTACATATACCGGGATTACCAGTGGGACAGTGCGTTCGAATCGTATTCGGGGATATATATTAATTTAATTTCCGTCCGGTTGACCCATTGCGACATTGAATTTTGCCACTCAACACAAATTCAAATTCTGGCGAAAAGCGGAGAATGGAGTGTCTTAACACTAGATGCTTCCTGCAAAATTAATTAAATATGTTTACGTTAAGATTTTAGCGCGTTTTTAACATATTTTTGTTTACATCACGACTCACTTGTTACATTTCTCAATATGTGTAATGATTTTAACGGCAATAGTTTAATTAAACAGCTAAAGCTCAAAGCCTTCCATAGCTAGTTCAAGCTATTCCATATAATAGACATGTACGTTCCATATACGTGTAGCCATCGCGTTTGTGGGAGAGAATACCTTATTTATAATTAATGTTTTTATCCCCTCTGAACCGTACCAATCGATGAATCTTTGGTGGGCTTAAAAGTCAAGTGGGTAAAGTACACGTCACTCAGGCTTCTACGGCAGAACCTGAGAAATCCTTAAAGGTGAAGAAGTATATTCATTCATTGTATATGATTCTTACAGGGTTTCCTTTTATTCACTGGTAATTTTATCCTATTCTAATCAATTCTTTCGCTGACCAGTATCCTTCATGTGTTTTTCGGTCAAAATGACAAATGCTCACATAACACGCTATAAATAAAGAACTGGACTCAAGTTATCTGAACTCAGTTATGCATTCTGTATCAAAACAATCAAAATAATAATAATAATAATATTACACTTTAACTGTTTTTTCTAGCGTATTCAATATAATGATGTCGTTATTCATAGGATAGTATTTTCGTTAAGATTTAATTAACTTTTCGTTGTCTTTGGGCGAGTCACAAATTATTTTCATTTGTTTTGTCTTGTCACATCCGCTTCAATGATATAATTTTTAGACTACGATCGGCGAATCTCTAAGAAGTTTGCTTATTAAAATGGAAATTTCCATATAGGGTCCACACTAAACATTTGTATATACATATATAAATGGTGATCAGTTTCAAGTACCTAAATAAAAAAGTATATTTATTTCAGTTTCAACATGTGAAGTAATGAGACAAACCCAGTAAGTTACTAGTATAGCACTAGTACTTGTTCCAGGAGGCCCCGCTCTTCCATAAAACTTCATATATTTGTGAAAATAAATATCTATACACATCTTATATACATACATATCTTTACGCTTTTGGCCCTAGACTGACTACCCCAGTCAGAAAGAACGGAGCGCCAAACGCTGCGGTACCTGCAAACCTCTTTCGCCTCGTCCACTGTCACTCTTATATCTAACCTAACTTAATTCAACTTTTGCTTTTAATTTAATTAAATTGCGTTTACACACAGTAATACTTTTTGTTTGAGTTGTTTCTTAGATAGATCAAGACTTATTCTTTATAATCATTATAGAGCGCACAAAAATATTTTTCTTACATCATATTATAAATATTTGAAATCATATATATAACATACTCATATATATAAAACATAACCTTGCTCTTAAATTACTCGTATAACTAAGAGAAAATGTCATCAAAATAAAAATTGAGTATATCTCTAAAATAGAAAGAAGCAGATTTTTTAATATTGATTTTTTTTTTATTACTTCTTTAATTTTTTTAGTATTCATGTGATTACTTCTTAACTCTTTAGTCTATAGTGAAATGGAGGTATTTTAAAATTTATTACTTTTCAACGTAGAGGTTTTTCAGTTCCACGCTGTATTTGTGTCAAAACACTCCGTTCTCCACTCTAATTCGAGACCTTGTCTTGCTAATAATGTCTTACTAAATCGAAATAATCAGTATAATTCGTTCCCTGAGTAAGAATCGAACCCATCATTATTACGTTTATAGTTACATATGGTGAATATATATATTCACCATATGTATGTATGTATATATATGTATATATATATATATATATATATATATATATATATATATATATATATATATATATATATATATATATATATATATATATATATATATATATATATATATATATATATATATATACACATATATGACAAGTGGTTCTATAGTTTCCTTAAATTTTCATTAAAATTATTATATTAAAAATATTATACATGCTCACAGATAGGTACAATTGGAACGCCTAAAGGTAATAACCACTTCAGTTAGATCTCATCTAAGACCTATGCAAGCCTGAAACTAACCTCTAAGACCTAGACAGGCGACCTGGATTTACATTCTCAATTTACCAGCCGCCTATTTACTTTGCGTCTTTTGCCGCTACTGTGTGAAATAAAACGATTCGCAAGTAGTAAGAATAGTGTTATTAATGAAAATAAAAATTAGCTTCACGCTACCCTGCCATGTGCGGGATACCAGCACATGGCAGGGTAGGCAGATGGAACCGTAGGAACCTTTCCACCTTTTGAGGCATTGCATGAATTGAAGAATAGTGTTATAAGTTAAGTAAATTAAATGTTGTTTGTTTTTATTAATATAACAATTTTTTGTTTTTATTAATATATTGTAATAATATAATAAAGATCAAGATGTATTTGTTTTGTATTGAATAGTCAATTTATTAATAAAGACTATTTTTTCGATGTAACTTTGCAATTGGAATGGCATAACGCAAGCAACGCCGCAGGTAAAGAGGAATTAATAATCTTTATAAACATTTATTTCTCATTTATAAACAACAGATATGCGGTCCTCATATTGTATTAAAAATCAGTTCATTGTTCATATATATTACTTATATTTTTTCGTTTAGTTGATTAATTCTAAAACTTTAAACTAATATTCTGAACTGTAGTAATAACAAAATGTGTTCTTGTAGAACACATTTTTTTTTATTTTCGTAAGTAGTTTAGTAAAAAAAAATTTCTATAAAAAATAACTAATTTCTCTTCTTAGTAAATATACACTAAATAAATATATATATATCTAATATAGTATACTATTAGATACTGCATTTAATAAAGAAATATTCCGTACTAGTCCAAGTACAACAGTACGTTTCGAATTCCGTGCCCTAGGGCGAGTGTTGGTTAATACCAGCTTACAGTGGCATAATCCGCCTTGAATACTGCCATGTTTCCTTCCTTAATGGATCTTGTCGGAATGATATGTAAGTTCTATTGGATTTCGATTTAAAATATTATATTATCTGTGATTTCATTTATTCATTTTATTCGTTTTATTGATATTAGTCAATAAACCAAATGGGTTGTAAACTAGAAATTGTTCTATATGATATTTATTTTAGTCATGGATGAGAATCATTTGAAATATGTTTTCATCGTATAAAATTTTTCTACAATTTTAATTGATAATCGCACAAAAACGGCTTATTTAGATTTCACAAATAAACACTGAATGGATAAATGTGACACTTGTCAAAAGGGATCCTCTTGCCCGCGTGATAAGGGTTCTTTCTCATAGAAATATTTAGTGTTCCGGAACTTGTGTTGGCGCGAGAGAGCGGCCAGTTATTTGAGTATTAATTAAATTTATTCTATACATTATTGAAAAGTTTTAAAATTTCCTGCTTTACAAATATTATTCGTGATATATAGCTATAGATTTTCCACTTTCCGCCTGAGAGGTGGAACTCATCGCCGCACTTAATCTTACAAGTTATAAAATAGGTTTTGGACAGTATTAGTTAGAAATATATGACCTACAAAAAATGTTTTTTTCTAAAATAATTTCGTAACAATATACTATACAAGGATTTTTCATCTTCTATTGGAATATTCAAACACTTACAACGACTGTCTCGCTTAAGTGACTTGTGACTGTTATTTCTTTTTGTTACATAAACAGTACTTGACGAAGATGAGGTAATAATGTCAATAGAACTTACGAGGCTTTAGAAGGGAACTCATCTGGGTTTGTACAGCGAAATTAAAAGGAATTGAGTAATTTAAACGAAATTATAGTGTAAAATAATGTTAGGAAAGTAAAAAAATCAATGCTTTTAGTATTTTAGAGGTACAAACTACTCAGGCCACGAGTATTTTTAGTTCCACGCTTTATTTTGCTTGTAGCAGGGTAGACAATGTGAAGTGTAGTGTAAAACAATAATTATACAGATGTAAAAATATGGATGCTTGGATATTAGAATTAATCAATTACCATCACATAATCATCATCATCATCACATCAGCCTATAGCAGTTCACTGCTGGACATAAACCTTCCCCAGAGTACCCCAGTTTTCGCCATTAAGTCACTACCAGTTAACTTGTCACTCAGAGAGCTATGGAAAGGTCTATGCTTGGGATCTCGCTAATGGATAAAGTCCGAAATGAGATTATCCGCCAGAAGACCAAAGTAACAGACATGGTCTGGAAGTGTAGCAAATTGAAGTTTCCGTGGGCCGGTCACATCGGTCGTAGGATCGATGGACAATTGAATGGAGACCACGCCTCGGCAAGCGTACTTAGCGGCGCGGGCTCAAATCCTGCTACGTTCAATTTTTTATATGTTTTCTTTAAGTATTTTTTCTATCCTTAGGGTGGATTAAAAATTATTTAAATAAGTACGACGCCTGTTTGTACGCGATGGAAAGCCAAAGAGCGAGTTACTCTCCTATCCTGCTACATACAGAATAAAACGTGAAGCTGAAACTAAAAATAATATAACGTGTAACTTAATCCTACATTGAATATAAGAAATGATTTGACCAAGATTATCAAAAAAGTAATGGGCCTTAATAATTAAATTACAATATTACGTACATTTTAATTTAATAAGCGGAAGATGAGAAGCGGCAGGTAGCTTAACTGATCATAAAAATACATTTTCTAAGCTTTCTTATAATTTATCTATATTTTTTTATAATATATCTTATATTTTTTTTACGTAGAACTCTTAAAAAGAAGACTTACTTGCCATTAAAAGTTCTATATGACATGCATAACATTCTAAGTGCAATATAATTTTGACCGAATTTTTGATCGAAATTATTAAAAAATAGAGAAAGAAGAAATGGTAATATCGTAGTATATATATACTATATAAAATATAATATATAGATCATATCATAGTATATACTATGATAAGTTCTCTCGACATCTTGGCTTATGGATGTGTTAAATTATATGCTTAATTGTCTCCAATGTATCATTGTCTAGTTACTTCACAATTCCAAGCCGTTTGTTATGAGTGTAAGATGATAATTACTTCGTAAAGCAACTAAGTTCCCAGGGTTGTATATAAATATTAACACTGTCAACCCTTCTAATAGTGAACCCCACTACGAAGATTTCTCAGACACGTTAAGCGAGATACATTCATGTATACCGTTTACATTATGAAATCTATTTATATTATATTATATTAAAAAATATATTTAAGTACGTAAATTTCTCTAAATTTGTATTAAGCGGGAAAATTTATGTTGATATTGTAAAGTTAAATAAGGATTTTGTAGGATTTGACAAATATTTATTATATATTTAGTATTACTGTGTCAGTGGCGATCCCCAAACGAGGTAAGACAAAGTGCGTCGTTATGTCCCATCACTCCAAATGCAATGTCTCAAATTCGGCCGGAAGTTGGAGGACGGTTCTTCACAAACACTTGAACAATTTTTAAGAGGGGTTCGTGTTCCAATCTACGCTTAAATTTATTTTAAGTTTCCAAATATTATGTTTACGTATATTGTACTACGCTTTTAATAATATAATTTTAATTTATAGAAAAATATATTTTTTTAAAACATATAATTTTAAATTAAATTATGTCAAACTTAAATGTAAACAGGATCCACGTCAAAAGTAAACGTATGGGACACGAGACGGGAATTATTGGAAATAGTTTGTTGATATAATGACTTGACGTAAATTAGTTAAGTTTTTATAGCTTCATATAATATGACGAAGTTTATAACTTTATGTATTGCTGTAGTTAATATTGTATTAATTGCTTCTGTTACGGATTTAATAATTAGTGAATCGAGTTAAGGATATCAAGGCCAGGCACCGTTCAATCCTCACTTGATGGAATGAAATTTAAATATTTTTTTTATTTACCTGACTCCTGCCGAATATTTCGAGGTTGTCTATATAATTCTACGCGGTCACTAGTAGTACTAATTGACTTTATGACTTGTACTATGAATTGACTTTATGGTAGCAGTTGTTTAGTGTCCCAATTTAAGCACGATCTTAGTCAATTCGATTTCCAGTCGATGAATGTATATATCAAAGTTATTTAAATTTTATTTGTACTTTTTCAAAATAGTAGACATAGGTACATCATTTAAGATGTAACATTTCTATTATAAGTTGAAAATGGAGAATGAGGGTGCCCCAACATATAATTTAATATCATTTTGTCAATTTAAAAATAAGATATAAAATAAATAAAATAAAAAAAGCCTTTATTATTCATTTCTCTACTATAACTATGGCTAATACTATCGAAGGCCTTTGCTATAATCAATAAAACCTAAACAAAGAGGCCTGTTATATTCTTCAAACTTTTCGATAACTTGTTCTATAGCCTGTATATAGTCTAATGTACTAAATTCAGAGAAATTAAAAACCGACGAAAACCTGCTTGTTCTTTCGGTTGCGCCTTATCAATGTCTTGTAATATGCGTTTTAGGAGTGTTGATTGATTTGAAGAAAATTTTATATGTACTAGCTAGCAAGCTGATTGGTATATAATGTTGATGTCTGACATGCTGCCTTTTTTATGTGACAGTATGATGTCTGAGGTACACAGTTTCTAGCACCAGATTAAATAGGTCTGTGACAGGTCCCAATAAAATTGAGGCGCCTATTTTCAGAGCTTCGTTGCTTATTCCGTCAGACCCAGGGCTTTTGTCTGATTTTATTGTTTTAACTGTTGGTATATTTCTTTTCGTGTATAAGTATTATTGTTTGTGTCTTGTCAGCCTGTTTCAATTTCTTAGCTTTTTCTTTTTCTTGCTTTTGTACAGTTCTTGAATAAAAGTGGTTGCCTGATGTAGGATGTCTTGTCTGGTGTTGATTTCTCTATGCTTACCTGCTAGCCTTTAGATCCATGATTTCCGTAGATTCAATTTCTTAAATGCTCTTTTTGTACTTCTAAACTTGTTAAGGTTTTTTGTTTCTATTCTTCGTCTGTGCTCGCTGTAATCTCTTTTGATTGCTTTGCTAATTTCTTAATAAATATCCTTGTTATTTTTTGTTTATAACTCATTTCGTTTGTTTATTAGTGATATTGTCGCTTCGCTTCTATATAGTTAAGTATAATCGGTCTTACGTGGTGGTTCTTTTGTGGTGGGCTTCGGCAGAAGAAGTGCTGGTTCATGTTGCGAGTTAGCTTTCTTTTGTGTTGTTGGCTCTGGTGACAGTGATTCCTCACTTTTCCTCTTGTCTCTGGATTTGTCCGAAGGTGTTTTTACTATTAATTTATCATACTTTAAGAAATCTACATTCTCTTTATTTTTAGGATAGTCTTCTTTTGTGTATATGTTCGGTGGATATCCTTTTTTTTTCAAGTGATAGTAAGGGTAACTACGACAGATCTGTTTTTATCCTTACTCCAGCGTCCAACTCTAAATGCGTGGCTGTTTTCTTGGCTGTCTATATGTACTCCCATATCGATTATTATCTCTTTGATAGATTTCACTACTTCGTTTTCAGATTTTTCGATCTCATTCACTCCAAAGAACACGAGATTATTCTTTTGATAATTTTTATCCATGACACTTAGTTTCTGCTGTAATTCCGATAATTTGAATTTAAGTACGTTGTTCTCTTCAATTATTGTTTCCAACTTTTCTTTCAACGCCTCCATTACGTTTTTTGTAACTTAATTTGTTATAGTTAGTTTGTTTGTTTAACTTCTCCTCTAATTTTGTTAATAGCAACTGCATACTTTTTTCCATATTTGGTAGAAACTATATAGTATTCCTTATTGCAATCAAAATATATTGAATTACATACATAATAAAATATAGTTCCAAACGGTGGACTTATCTCTAGAAGAGATTTCTTCCAGCCAACCTGTGAAAGTGGGTGAAAGCAGTAAGTAGCGAGATGACGCATTAAATGCAATATAAAGATAAAAATTTACGTAATTACATAAAACTAAAAATAACTTAAAAAAATCCTATACATAAAGCATAAAAGATATACATACATACCAGTAATAATGTTAAATAAACATATACTTATACAAATACATATAAATACATACATACGCTATAAAATATATAAAATTTCAACACAAAAAAAAAATAAACACATAAAAATATAATATAAATAAAACATAGTTAAGTTAAATAATTTTCAGATACTATTAAGTTCGTTGATGAGATGTTTTTTCAGTTGCGACTTAAAAGACAAGATTGATTTGCTTTCTTGAATAGCCTTAGGGAGTTTATTCCAAAAGGAAAAGGAATTTTGAAGGAATTTGGTATTGCTCTTTGGAATGTCTAGCATTGGTAAAACAAAAGACCTCCTCGAGCGTGTAGGAGAGGGAAGGATTTTAAAACGGGAACGTAGATAAGGAGGGAAGTTTTGGTAGTTGACTATTTTAAAGAGCAAAGAAAGGATATGCATATCACGGCGAAAACGAATAGGGAGCCAATTAAGCTGAGCTCGAAAATGGGATACGTGGTCATACTTGCGAAGACCGTAAACAAAGCGTATAGCGAGATTTTGAAGACGCTCTAATTTGTTAATTTTCTCCTCAGTCACATCCAAATAGCAGACATCGGCATAGTCAAGTATTGGTAGGAGAAGACATTGCGCTAGCATTATTTTTGTTTTATGAGGAAGGAAGTATTGGAGACGCTTAAGAGAACGATAAGAGAAATGCATACGTTTACTAAGTTCACTAATGTGGGGTGTCCAAGACAAATTGCAGTCAAAAATTAGACCCAAATTCTTTACTTTATCATAATATGGAATTGGAATTCCAGAATACATAATCGTAGGTACTGAATTCCAATTGATTTTACTTGCAAGTCGGCTACTACCGATTATTATTGCTTGCGATTTTTTCGGGTTAACTGACAGTCCAAAAGAACGTTATTTAATGTAACGTTATCTAACGTTATCTAACGTTATTTAATGTAATTATTCAAAATTAAAATTACCATTAATCAAATTAATTTAAATAAACGAAAAAAGTCTCGCTTATCGTCTTAGGATCGGACTCGGGTCAGCTCGAGAAACTTGTCCTTAATACACCTGTAGGTCAACTTAAGTGATGACATATCAATCGAATTATTACTACATGTCTAATGAGAACTGTATTCAGCAAAATTATATTAATACTACAATACAATAGAATGTCAGCACGCGAAGACAAAAGTCTTCACTTTTATAGCACAACACTTGTCACATTTACTATCCATTCACTTAATTTGATTTCACTTAGAACAGTAGCTATCTTTTATCACATATTCCGCTGCCACTGCAAGGTGAGATGAGACCTGAGACAGTTTCTTTTTTATTATAAATGATGGTTAAAACAATGAGATAACAAGTTTTAGTATATCAAAATAGTACTGATACAATAATGTGGGCTAAAAGAACACTATTACTATTTTTTCAAAATTATTTAATACGGAGCTGATCACTATTTATATATTTATAGGGATGTGGGTAGAAGTGAAATGTAATAGTAATAAGATATAAAACGATAAGATATTTTTTGAGCTTACTTAAACATATAAAGTTTCTTCGTTTTGCCTATGAATAATGTATGTGTACTACATATTGCTGCACAAAGTTCCATGAAAAACGGTTTAGGTGGTATGTGTTGCATGGTGGCACCCAACGCCACACTTGTCTTCTTACCAGAGCATGGAAATGACCCCCCTGAGTAACAATTGAACCCTGAACTGGCGTGCTTGCAGTACATTCTGTAGCGCCATCTTTCCTATAAAAAATAAACAATTTATCGTACGCCAAGCAAAACATACTGAAATAACAACGGAAACTTTTACGGTTTTCTCAGACTAGTACTAATGAGGAAGACATAATATTTATGTAAGAATATCAGTTTACCGTATGTTTTTTCTAAGTATTGAAAAATATTATATCTATTAAAGTTAATAAAACAATTCTACAAGGCTATTCTACTACTACTAAGCTACTTTTGCTGAAACTTGAGCTCGAGCTTTCCTAAGGCTTTCTTAAGACATTGAGCTTTACTTAATTTCTTTTTATTTACTTATTATATATTTTATTGTTTCCTTTTTTGTACAGTTTTGTCTCTCCCGCTGTTTTGCAATTATCCAATTCCACGGGCAGACTGGAAGTGATCTCTTCTAGAGATAAGCCCACCGTTGATAACTAAATTTACTCAAATTCTGAAGCTATAGACGAGCCTTACTCCTCACTTGATCCTCCTCGCTTTGATAAAACATGGTCCGGCATTGAGTTCCACTAGCGCTCAATGCTCAACGTACAATGTCGGGTTCGGGTGCAAGGCGGAAAAAAAAGTATCTTCAGACTGGCTACTCTTTAGTTGGCCTGAGGAGAAAATTCTCACATTACATATCGGTCATTTGTGATTTGAATTTATTTTGTGGAATTACTTTCATTTTTCAACGAATTTTCTCAGCATTAGATTCCTGTTATGAGCGGCATACCAAGTAAAGCTATAAAAGAGTAAATTTTTTTCCTCGATTATTTACAATGTGAGTTCTAACTCCTTACTTAATTTTATGGAGGAAAAACAAACTGATATCATACGGGATCCCTTTGTTATTGAGGTACGCAATTCTAATATCAATAATATATAAATTATATATAAATAATATATAATTTATATATTATTGATATATAAATTATATATTATTTATATATAATTTATATATTATTGATATACTAATACGTGTATACTAATGACTATTTAATTATATTAAATAGTCATTAGTATACACGTATTAGTTAAAAAAAAAACAAAATGCTCTCCCAAATTGATTATTCTTATATTTGTATAGGATTGTCATTACACTGGTACACTGGCGATGCTTACTTTGGGTTCTAATATAGGGTTTACGAGTATCTCATAATTTATGACGGTCCTTGGTCCTTTATACTATAGGCGTTGCGGCTTCTTCGATATAATATAAAGTCTATAGTTAATATAATTCTGTACACACACAAAGGATATAGGAAACATTGCGATACGTAAATGCCTTAATATTTTTTTCGTTATTTTACGTAATAAATGATTACTAAAAGTAATTTATTTAATCTAAACTATGTTATATGTTATGTGAGTATAACCTTATGCTATGTGTACTACGGGATAGTCATTTTTGCATCACGGATCTTCTATACATATTCTAGACTACTTAATAAAAAAAGGACCGTCGTGGCGCAGAGGCACTGCGTCTGCCTTTAAACACGACGGTTTGTGGGTTCGATTCCCACTCGGGGAGAATGGATAATTTTAAAAATAACATTTTCTTCGCTCTGGTAACTAGGCAAAAGTGTGTCGTTGAGTTCCACCACTCATCACGCAATGCCTCAAAAGGTGGAAGACGGGTAACGGAGTGTCTTAACACTAGGTTTCTACGTTTCTATCTGCCTACTCTGCCATGTCCGGGATACAAGCGTGAAGCTTTTAAAGAATTTCAGTACATAATGATCAGCTCTGCATATCGACTATCTAGATTTCACTTTTTTCTATTTTGGTGAAACATAGTAAATTATATAAGCATAGCTCGCGTGTAGGATCATCCGCATATATACTGACTTGAAACACAAACTAAAAAATATTTATTTTATTTATTTAGCACGAATCATGATAACAAAATACAATTGTATAATTTAATCTAGTACGTAAACGAATAAATTAATTGGAATTGAGAGCGATGTCTGAACTATATCTCTATAGGTATTTCATTTTGCCAGATCTTTTTAAAAAAATAATACAATTGCTATTAAAAATCACATGTCTTTTGAGAGAGAATATAGATAAGAGAATAATAAATATATAAATGATAGTGGAAGGCCTTTTTGCTTTAAACTTTTGAATCTTAATACCGGAACAATATGTACAGACCAGACGTATAAGCTGTCGCGACAGCTCCTCTAGTCCTGCATTTTGTATTGAAATACTTTAAAATGCAATTCATGTTAAATGCTCAACGCATTTATCATCTCTTTAATTGGATAAGAAACAATAAAATTTTGTTAATTATTAACTTTGTAACTAAAAACTTTATAGCTTCGTAAATATCCTCAACTTTTATTGTAATCAATAAAATAAAAATGTTAAAATAAGCTTTTGCGGAGCTTCTTGTTCATCTTTTTATATATGTTTGTGCTAATCTCACTTTAATTTAATATAATTATTTATTTATATATCTTCATATATCAATATATTTAATGCAATTTACTATTTATACTTAATATAATATTAAAATTATAATTTATTAATTAATTTTACTAATAACAATAAACTCATAACACACCTATCAGCAACGTCTGTTTTTCCTTAAATTATTCTCTTATAAACTAATTTCACATTTTAAAACACTATTTAATCGCGTCGACATATATTTGAACAACTGTAAATAACTGACTCGAATTACATGTGTATGGAAAACTAAAGCTCGCTTTCTCATGTGGTTTGTTTGCTTGTTACGAGCGAGCTTACTTTTTCGTTCAAAATGCTAACATTATTTATTTCAAGTTTGTTCGTTCATATATAGTAATAATATTATTACTATTCTTATTCAAAGCTTTCATGCGGAATATACATACATATATATATATATATATAGCTATACAAAGGTAAATCTATCTGTTGATCATAAAAAAGTGAACATGGATCTTTTTATTTTATATAGTAATATATTTTAAGTAATATTTTTATAGCCTAAGAGTTATTTTTATTGTGTGGTTAAAAACTTTTCTTTTTGGAAAATAAAGAAAGAAATTTGGAAAAGTAAGAAGGCAGAGAGAAAAAGAGAGAGAGCATGGTGTTAGTTACGGAGTGTCTGTTTTCCACTCTCCGCCAGAATTGTCTAACCTAAGCCAGATAATGAATATAATTAATTTTTCCAACCGCAGCCGTAGCATCTCACTGCGCTACAATGATATCTTATTTGTTATTTAAATAATATAATTCCATATGACCGTCATGGCACAGAGGCATGACATCTGCCTGTAAACGAGACGGCTTGTGGGTTCGATTACCACTAGGGGAGAATGAATGATTTTTATTTTCTTCGCTCTGGTAACAGACAAAAAGTGCGGCGTTTCCTACGGCTCTCTCTGCCTACCCTGCCATGTGCGGGATACAGCGTGAAGCTAGTTTAATTTGAATTTCATATATAAAACTCCTGTTGCCAATTACCGACATACACTACACTAGCTACTAGCTACTGCTACTAGCTACTGCCACTAGCTACTGCCACTAGCTACTGCCACTAGCTACTGCCACTAGCTACTGCCACTAGCTACTGCCACTAGCTACTGCCACTAGCTACTGCCACTAGCTACTGCCACTAGCTACTGCCACTAGCTACTGCCACTAGCTACCGCCACTAGCTACCGCCACTAGCTACCGCCACTAGCTACCGCCACTAGCTACCGCCACTAGCTACCGCCACTAGCTACCGCCACTAGCTACCGCCACTAGCTACCGCCACTAGCTACCGCCACTAGCTACCGCCACTAGCTACCGCCACTAGCTACCGCCACTAGCTACCGCCACTAGCTACCGCCACTAGCTACCGCCACTAGCTACCGCCACTAGCTACCGCCACTAGCTACCGCCACTAGCTACTGCCACTAGCTACTGCCACTAGCTACTGCCACTAGCTACTGCCACTAGCTACTGCCACTAGCTACTGCCACTAGCTACTGCCACTAGCTACTGCTACTAGCTACTGTTACTACTAGTAATTAATCATATTTGAACAATGATTACAATTATAATGTAATATACAAACATCTCTATTATCGTACAAACTGTTAGTGTAATTATTAACATAATGACAAGCACAAATTACTATTTCCATTGATGCAAGCCGTTATTCAATAAGCATTGTCTATTAGTATTTAGCTATATAAGTTCATACACGATGTATTTTTGGGTTGGGTTCAATGTTTATTTTAGGGTATGTTTAAAATATTCTCATTACACTGTCCTGTTAAGATAGAGCGCGACAGTGGAATCTGACACTAAATATATTTGTTAGAAGGCAAGAATGAGGTGTAATAACGCATAAAGCAGATGAGATAGAGGTTACCTAGTGTTGTAGTGTAATAATTGTAGTGTTCTATACAGTTCCGAACACCGCGCTTTGTAACCTTTTTTACCTAAGTACCTTTGAAAATATTTACTTAAAGAAGCTTGAGGGTTTGAAAAAGAATTTATATATTTTCTCAAAGTTTTTTTGTTATTAGTGTGGATAATGAATGATGATGAAATAACAAAAATAGTAAAATATTTATGTACACTGAGTCGCACCCACAACCATTGCATTTACTGTCCAACTGTCCTGCGAAGACAGCTCAAATAATTTGGAGCAATCTTCTGCAAAAGCTTCCCTACACCGCCAGGACCATATATCAATTTTTTTACGAAAATTAATTGCTTTATATATACACTGTCAGTCATTCATTGAATAACACAAAAGTATAATAGATATATTGTATATTGCTGATAAATTAAATGAAGGATATTGTATTATTTAGTCAATTATATATTTTTGTCAACAGTACACAGCATGGAAGATGTGTGGGTGGAGCTAAGAGCGCCACGTTTTGTGGTACACGGCCATAGTGCTGTGCTACGATGTGAGCATAATGTCGACCCTCAGACCTTATATAAGGTATGTATTTGTGTATAGTAATTGATGATTTCCTTTAAATCATATATATAAAATGATGATGAAAATAATTTCTACTTTACGAAACAGGATATAGTATTGTTGACAATTAAAAATGAGAAATTCCTTTTAAAATATATTTCAGCTTTCTGTGCTGTTCACCTGTGCTTATGCCTACAAAATCCACAGTTTAGCTACATACTTAGGTTACTATGGTACACTAGAAACCCAATCTGCACTTAGAACACTTAATGAATGTCCAAATCCTAGTACACACTCTCAAAGCACTCAACGATGTTTCAATACTTAATACATACAATCAGGAAGCTGAAAGAAGGTCCAGCACTGAACACATTCAGGGACTCAAAGGAGCACCAATATTAGTGCAGACACCCTCTTAGTACTTAAAAACGCATCAGTATTAGTCTAGATACGCTCAGAGCCGCTACTACTGCTGAATTAGTTTACACATACCCAGAGTATGTGTATTTGCTCAGTGACGTATCTATATTAGTTTACATACACAATAGGTTATAAAGTTCTTTTATAAATACCAGTACTAGTGCGAACACACTTAGAGCACTGAACAACACAACAATGCTAGTGCATATTCACTCAGATCATACAAGACTTCACAATGTGTATACTAGTGTATACACGGACTCAAAATATCACATTAAATAGTGCTTTTCTACAATATGAGTACAGAATTGCATGTATTGGCATATGGACCCAAATGCCCAATGAGCTTTATAGCTCATATGAGCCTAACATGCGCTTCTGCGCACAGGTTATTGCATGTACTATGTCACAAATGTAAGCCCGACTATCTGCGATGGTGGTTTTTGAATAGTGCAAACTACTACTGGTTTAGTAAATAAAAAAACGTTGACTGTAACAAGAACATATCCTGCTGAATCTGGGCTATACAATCGGTATGCAAAATAACGAAAAATGTCAATTACTTTTCGTTCTCGTCGCAACTGTTAACGGTTTATTAAGCGAAAAATTACTCCCTTTTATCTCAATTCATAAGCACTAGCACTTTAATTAGTCCAAATATAATATGCCTCGCTGGCTCATTTTATCCATAATTAAATTTATTCATAATTAATAATGTAAATCGAATTAAATTATTATAAAAAAATATTTTGACCTCAGTGGACAAATTGGTATCAAAAATGAATGATAAACACACAATGATGAAAATACTTGACAACATAACTATGTATAAGAATCTCAACAGCGCGGCGTTGAGCTCAGCCACTCAACACGCCACAGCCTCACCTCGAAACGTGAATGGAGTGTCTTAACTGCTAAATGTGAGACATGTGTCATGTGGTCAAAAACTACAAACTAAAAGTTACTTACGTATCTTACGCTTATAAGCGACAATTTCTATAGAACCTAAGTTAAAGTTCGAACGTTAGTTCATCCTTTGGGAATAAAATAAGTAATACAAATGCGATAAACGGTATCAGTGGAGCAAGATAACCGGAAAGCGAAATACCTGTCAGAGTCAGTTCGTAGACATCGTAGTTTTCGTAGCTTTCGTAGCTTTTGTAGCAAAGTTAAGTATATTATACTGTGATCCCATTAAATATTTTGTAAGTAATATTTACATGGAATAAATGTAGTGTACAAATTTTTGTGTAACGGTTACTTGCTTTGATCGGTACACATCATGACAGAATCAACTGCATATTATATATATATATATATATATATATATATATATATATATATATATATATATATATATATATATATATATATATATATATATATATATATATAAGTATCTTTCATATTTCATTCATAACTAAGAAAAAGAATTAAAAAAAAAGAAAGAATTACTTACATTCGCTTATGGAGGGTTCTATACTAGCATGCATAAATTAAAGTCACTTGTAATTATATTCTTCTGACTCAAAAACTGCTGGAATCGTTCAAATTTTAAATAAATATTCCTTATTCAAAAAATTTAATTGTATAGATTGTCTATCTATAGACATCTTACACGTAAAGGATTGATATGTTTGGTTTCAGTTTTATGTACATATGTAAACTTTTTCTCATTTTAAAGCGATTCACAGAATATATCTACATTGTGAACAATGATTTTACTTTTATCTATTTGGCTACGGCACCCGTTAATAAAAATTACGTGTAACTTGTATTGTTAGTAAAACAAAGGAATTTATAGAAAAAAAAACACCAATTTCATGTCAACTTAATTAAAAAGTCCATCTCATGCAATTCGTGGGAAATGTCGAAACTGAAACTGCAAATATTCAGAGTGACGGTAAAGTTCATTTATTTTGAAAGCAACCGCCTGATAGCGTTTTTTAATGAATCAAATGGAATTTGTTTAAAACAATGCAACAGCGAAACGTTAAAATCTGTTCAAAACTTAGTTTTAGAATGGCCCATGTACTAGTGAATACATACTATAAATATATTAATGTATATAAGTATAATATTTTAAAGTGTATTTTTAAATATGTGACGTTTAGTAATGCCTCTCTACAAGCTTTATCACAAATTTAGACGGAAGACATAGGACGAAGTGATTTGACACTAGTCTCTTTGCTCACTCTGCTATGCGGAGTAAAGAGTACAGCTATATATATATATAGATATATATATATATATATATATATATATATATATATATATATATATATATATATATATATATATATATATATATATATATATATATATATATATATATATATATATATATATATATATATATATATATATATTTCTTTTTAATTTCTATTATAAGTGACATGTTATAATAAACCAATCATTAAAAGTGATTGATATTGTTTTCTAAGATTATCATTCATCTAAATAGTAGTGATCTTTGTAAATTTAAATTTATATGTCGGATTTGAACTCGTTTTAAACAATACTAGCCCAAGCTGACTAAGCTGTAACTTCTTTTCCAATCGCATTTCTTTACTATTGTTCCAACTTTTTTATTAAAAAACCAGTATTTATTTTAATAAAACTTGGCATAGACGAAGCTTGAACACTAGGTTATATTTCATACTAAGAAATGATGTAATTCTTGAAGAAAACTAAATTACCGTGGCCGCAACTATCATACAATTTAATCTCATCCAAATGTCCGTAAAATTATACTACTCATAATTGCTTATCACATTTCCGGTGCTGTAATTTTTTTTTAATATTGTGTATAATTTTGATGAGAACATATGGCTCAGTGGTTGGAGCGCTTTCAAGAGGCATGGGTGCAAATTTGTCACACATTTTTGTTTAAATGTTTTTCATTTCCTTTGTCTGATTTGGCATCATCGTTCAACAACATAGTTTCTTGTAAAGGCTTTTCATCGGAAATCAAAAAAATGTCTGGCGGAATAAAACACTATATTTTGTCTTGACAAAACGGCATAGTAAAATTAATAATCCCCCCGAGAGGAGATTGAACCCCCAACCATCGCGTTCACAGTCTGCTGTAATGCTGCGCTCACTGCGCCACGTTAACCGATACATGGTATATTGAACACATTTAATACGAGAGTATCGGGAGATATCTACTGTCAGTTCATATAGATTGCCTACTAGTGCATATTTTAACAGCAGAGACCGAAGTTTTATGGTTTGTGTACGCAGCTTTTTATACCGTATATATTGCAAAGTCCCTTTTACGCTTTACACGGCTGTCGTATATTACGGAAACGGTGCTATATCGAATTGAAAATGTTATTTATCAGAATGTTACATTTAATTGTATTTTTTTTACGATTACAGTTTAAATTTAATGTTTAGGCACTAAAATCTCTTTTTCTGTCCTTTTTAGGGACTTTCCGTGTAATGTGGTGGAGTTCAACGTCGTAAGCTTAATATTTTATCGGTCAGTTAGAACATAAGCAATGGAGTGGATGAAGATCGAACCCATACGAAGACAGCTTCGTCAATTTAAAATTTTCTGATTTCGCTTTAATAACGTCTATGAGACATTTTTTATCTTTCGAAAACATATAAAATTTTTATTATGCTATATTTATATTTGATAATGGTATAAAGAAAATGTTTCAATATATATTATATACACCACGAGCAGTTACCCGCAATTCCTCTGTTTCCCCGTTTGCGTTGAAATTTAGGTAAAAATTTCTCTTAGTGCTCCCCTAAACTCCCCAAAGACCCTACATGCTAAATTGCAAGTTTCTTACGCTATGTCATTTACGCGGAAGAAAGGTAAATATGTGTATATATATATATATATATATATATATATATATATATATATATATATATATATACATATATATATATATATATATATATATATATATATATATATATATATATATATATATATATATATATATATATATATATATATATATATATATATATATATATATATATATATGTATATATATGTATATATATATATATATATATATATATATATATATATATATACACATATTTACCTTTCTTCCGCGTAAATGACGTAGCGTAAGAAACCTGCAATTTGGCATGTAGGGTCTTTGGGGAGTTTAGGGGAGCACTAAGAGAAATTTTTACCTAAATTTCAACGCAAACGGGGAAACAGAGGAATTGCGGGTTACTGCTCTTGGTGTATATAATATATATTGAAACATTTTCTTTATACCATTATAGAATATAAATATAGCATAATAAAAATTTTATATGTTTTCGAAAGATAAAAAATGTCTCATAGACGTTATTAAAGCGAAATCAGAAAATTTTAAATTGACGAAGCTGTCTTCGTATTGGTTCGATCTTCATCCACTCCATTGCTTATGTTCTAGCTGACCGATAAAATATTAAGCTTACGACGTTGAACTCCACCACATTACACGGAAAGTCCCTAAAAAGGACAGAAAAAGAGATTTTAGTGCCTAAACATTAAATTTAAACTGTAATCGTAAAAAAAATACAATTAAATGTAACATTCTGATAAATAACATTTTCAATTCGATATAGCACCGTTTCCGTAATATACGACAGCCGTGTAAAGCGTAAAAGGGACTTTGCAATATATACGGTATAAAAAGCTGCGTACACAAACCATAAAACTTCGGTCTCTGCTGTTAAAATATGCACTAGTAGGCAATCTATATGAACTGACAGTAGATATCTCCCGATACTCTCGTATTAAATGTGTTCAATATACCATGTATCGGTTAACGTGGCGCAGTGAGCGCAGCATTACAGCAGACTGTGAACGCGATGGTTGGGGGTTCAATCTCCTCTCGGGGGGATTATTAATTTTACTATGCCGTTTTGTCAAGACAAAATATAGTGTTTTATTCCGCCAGACATTTTTTTGATTTCCGATGAAAAGCCTTTACAAGAAAAGAAGAAAGGTAAATATGTGTATATATATATATATATATATATATATATATATATATAATATATATATATATATATATATATATATATATATATATATATACATATATATATATATATATATATATATATATATATATATATATATATATATATATATATATATATATATATATAATATATATATATATATATATATATATATATATATATATATATATATATATATATATATAATATATATATATATATAAAAATCAGAAACGTAAATAATTCCCTAGATTTGTACACATCACTCTTGCTTTAACATGAAAATTTAATATTCCTTTAACGTTTACAAACTTGCTAATAGCAAGATAGTAATGGAGTCATACTGCAGTATATAGAAGCTTACAGATTTTTTTATCTGAATACAGGACGCTAATGGTTTGGTTTTAATCTCTATACAAATAGAACAAAAGTGTTAAAAGTACATTTAAATTATTTTTATTTCCCCAACTACATTTGTGTACACGATGACAAGTGCTAAAGTTAATAATTGAATATATATTTATATTTTAATAAATATATATTTTCTATAGCTGATGAAAACAAAAAGTGCGGTAAATGACTAGAATTCTACTGGAAAATGGTGAATAAGACACTCCGTCTTGAGACTACGTTCTCGCTACAAAAAAGAAACCATATGTAATCATTATTTTGGTATGTTGAAGATTATTGTACATTACAATATTTAAATTTACAAGTTGCAAAAATGTACATATGTTTAATTTTATCTGTTGTAGTGTTCGTCTGTTAGTTTTACGTTTATTATTAAGCAATATAGTATATTAACATTTACCTACAGCTTCACTTCCGTTATCGAATTGAGATAACTAACTAACTGTAGGACACAACATATTCTAATTGCCAGAGGTAACCTTGACCATTGGTTACATAGCCTATAGACTATGGAGGCATAGACTTTTCAATACAAAAATATATTTTCTATTCGTACTAATAGTTTCAGAGAGTACATCGGTCTACCAAGGTCACCAATAAATAACTTAATAAATTTATTTTATATATATATTTTTTTATTAAAATATTACAGAATATTAAAATATTAAAATTACTTTGAGTAAATTTTATCTCCCTAATTAATTACCATAATATATTCATGTATAATTACTTTATTTTAAAATATGTATATACTTTATACAGGTGGTGTTTTTTAAGAGCGGTCAACGTATCATGCAGTACGTGCAGGGTCGAGATCCTCCTTTCGAGCTTTACAATTTTACTGGCGCAGATATAAATGTGAGTATAAAGACGATTTAATTAAGAAAACTAATTTATATTAATGATTTTATTTTAATGATTTTTTCATCATAATGACAAAAAAGCTATTTTCGTATTTGAAGTAATATGAAATGGTACCTATTAAATGCTAGTAAAAGCTTTAAAATTCTGTTCTGTTCTGTTCTTAAGTAATGGCGTTACGATTCACTTCGCCAATGTAACGTAGAATGGAGTGTATTACTCAGGAGAATGTACTATATAAAAGAGACATGATACAATTATATAATGCATGTAAGAAAGAGATCCAAGTTTAAAAATTACTCTTGTTAGTTATATATAGTTATATTTTTAACATGTACTTTTGCACATTTTGTAAAGTAGGGTATTTTGAAACATCAAACGTAAAACTCATAATGAAAGCCCCCTCCTTCACAAAATTCCTTCAAACTGTAATTCAATAAGAAGTTTTTCGATGCTCATCAATATTCACAAATTGGATTACAAATGTTTAAAATCGAACATATTTCATAAAAACAGTACAAAGTATGAAGTTTTGACTTCAAAGGTATAAAAGTACGAAGTTTTTTAAGTAAGTTTTTTAAGATTCTGACAGAAAAGAGGTAACCCTTATAGGATAACTTTGGTGTATGTCTCTCTGTCTCACTGTCTGTCTGTCTGTCTGTCTGTCTTTCTGTCTGTTCGTTTTCTAAATCAACGTAATAAAAATTACGAGATAAATGTTAAAGATGCTTTATTTTTTCCGCATTTGCGTGAAAGTCGCCACGTTATCAAAACGTATCATAGGGTATTTCCTTTAACCTAGAGTTATGGAATTTGGCAATAAGTTAAAACTTATAGCACAAACAATGGAAAAAGTCACAAAAACAGAAAATACAAAATTCCAGAAAAGCGTTTCGTCATGAAAACCGGGCATTTTCTTTTACTTTAGAAATCTAAACGTATGATACTGGTAACAATTACAGCTTTATGAGAAACAATATCCTTTAAGATCACCATTTTCAAGAATCAAGCACTAAAATCTTACAAACAAGCCGACTAGAAATACGTTTAGAATAGATTTGTATGTGCTAGAAATAGAAGCGACAAGCTGAGCGAAATCCTGCCGCAATTTATTATTTAGAAGATATATTTATTTATAAAGAGATCTTTTAATAGATTGTGGGAGGATTTTGGTCTAGAATTGTCAGCAGTTAATTTCTAGAATGTATTTCAAAGGCGGTCATAGTAGGATAATTTCTACTTTGGTTAGGTTAGAGAGAGGAGCTCAGATTGTGGAGGCGAGCGTTAATTCGCATTTCAAAAGGGCGCTCAAACCTACAGATCAATTTTTTTTGGGTCTAAAAAAGCCTAAATATCTGTTTTTACTATTTTTAAAACGTTAAAGCACACTAAGGATAGTAAAACACACAAAAACATGTAAAAATTTAAACGCAGCGGGATTTGAACCCGCACCTCATGGAAATCGTCCTAGTATTCTGACCACTAAGAATCTATTAAATAGAAACACAAATCTTAAAGTAAATTTAATTTAATCGCATTTTATTTTAATTTAATTCTAATATAAATAATATATTTAATTCAGTATACATTTTTCTACTTTTAAACATTTCATTTCAACTGATAAACCATACAAACTAATAAACATTTCATTTCGGCAAAGACTTATGATTATCTAATCTTTCCCCTTTGAGATTGGACTAGGTCCAGACTACCTATAGTATAAGGGTATCACGTAATCCGTGACCCATAACCGTCACGGATCGAAAATTGCCCGTAAAACTTTGTATCTGTAAATCTATAGATATAGGAGCTACTTTGCTCTTTCAATAAAAATGGCTAACATCCTCCATACAGTACTGATAAATAAATTTTTTGTTACAAATACAACTGAACTGGAATTGATATAATATTTGAAACGGGTCACACAATAACAAACGGCAATATTTGCTTCTAAAATGCTGTATTGCTCTTCTCAAATATATATTTTTATTAAATTTTGTTATGATATTGATTTTGTATTCTTATTAAATATATCGTGTACAAAAAATACTTTAACAGCTCTTTAACCACTATTTAATCGATAACGTAATAAAAATATACAGTTGGCATGTAAAATTAGTATAATAGATAAAATTTTAATATATTTTGGTATATATAATATAATAAAATAAAAAATTAAATTTTAATTATTTTGAGATGAAGTTACTTGGCAACCCATAAATACACCGTGCTGGAGCCAACCCACTGTCGTTAGGATGAGGAAGTCAAAGCAATGCTTGGGACTGCGCAACAAATGTAGGTTTGACAGTTCCTTTGAAAGGCACATTAAAGCTCGCGTTCACCCTCCGACCTGTAACTAACCAAATTCTTACTTAAATGGCTTAAATTGTATAAATAAGATTAGAGAGATTCTATTAATATTTCATTAAAATAAAAATAAAATAAATCAGAATAAATAAATAGTATCTATATTATAAGTAAAAAAAAATGAATAAATGTAGGAGCGGAGTCACCCGGTTTTAATAAACATGTTTAAATTAAGGATTTATTATTATTATTTTATTTATCTACTTCTAGAGATCTGCCTTTCTAAGAAGGGGTATTTTTTACCATATATACGGGCTTTAGCCAAGTATAGAGGCAACTGAGTTTACAGATGATGTTTATAAGAATTTACGAGTTATGCGACAAGTGTTTAGTATGATTGCTTTTTGCATAGTGTTAATAATCGTATGGGGAATCTTTGAAATATCTAAACTATTGTGTAGTGTATTGGGTACTATTCCTGTTGTGGATATAACTATAGGCACTATATGAACTAATTCTGCTTTCCATTGACTTTTTATTGCCAATGCTAGTTCCTGATATTTCGTAAATTTTTCAGCGATGGTAGATTGAATATTGTGAGAATTAGGAACAGCTATGTCGATAAGGTATACGATGTTTGAAATTTTATTGTACAAGGTGATATCTGGTCTATTGTAATGTACTGTTTTATCTGTCAGAATGGTCCGATCCCAATATAGTTTAATATGGCTATTTTCGTGAACTGTATTTGGTTTATATTTATAATAGGGTACCTTTTGCCCTATAAATTTATAACTATGTGCCAAATGCTGGTGTAAAATAGATGCAACATGATCATGTCTATGCTTATAGTCGGTTTGTGCTAATGCGTTACAAGCGCCTGTTATGTGCTGAATAGTTTCAGATGAGCTATTGCAATGTCTGCATAAATCAGAGCCTTCTGTTATTACTTTAGTAATATATTTTTTATAATGTCGGGTAGGAATGACTTGATCCTGTATAGCAAGCATAAAAGCCTCTGTTTCTGGGAACAGTACACCTCGCCTGAGCCATTCGTTCGACGTATTTTTGTCGACAAAAGTCTGGTTCAGATCAGTTCGGTGTCTCCCATGAAGAGACTTTTCTTGCCATCTTGCTATTTTTTGCTGCAATTGTGTAGATGTTTCATTTATTTGTATTCCTGTATCTAGAAGATTTAATGGCGTATAATGTTTGTCAATTTTTGTTACTTGTCTATGGAGAGATGAAGTTTGTGATTTATGATAAAAATATTTTCTCAAAGTACTAATCTGCTTGTTATGTAGATTTTGGATGTCTATTATTCCCCTTCCACCTTCTCGGCGAGGAAGTGTAAGTCTTTCTATTGATGATTTCGGGTGATGTTTTCTATATTTTGTCAAGGATGTGTTAATTACCCTTTGTAGCTTTTTTAAATTAGTTTGAGACCAGTTTATTATTCCAAAGGAATATGTAAGAATTGATATTGCAAATGTATTAATAGCCTTTATAGTATTTTTGAGTAGAGATGGGATTTTAAAATAAGATTTAATCTTTGTCTAAATTTCTGGATTAGCTCTACCTTTGTGTCTGTTTGTTTTATTCTTCTACACTGGTTAAAACCTAAATATTTATAAATTTCACCATCATCCATTGACTCTATTGTTTCATTATTTCTTAGTGTGTAACTGTCACTCTCTATTTTACCTCTATTTATTGATAATATTTTACATTTGTCTACTCTAAATTGCATAAGGGACTCAGGGTATCTCCTTGAAATATTCCACGTAGTATACGAATGGGCTCAGTTGTAATTGTGGAAGTTGAGGTTTTAAGTTTTAATATCGTTGTCCAATGTTCCATAACAGTTTTTAAAAATAATATGATTTTGGAGTGAATTTTATATAGTTGCAAGATGTATAGCAGCCAGCTATGAGGTAGAGAATCGAATGCTTTGCGGTAATCTATAAACATGCTATAAATATTGTGCTTCTTCTTAAATGTGTTATTTAAAACAAATGAATCTATAATTAACTGCTCTTTACATCCTTGACTGTTCTATCTGCATTTCTTTTGTTGCTCTGCAAGTACATTATATTCATCTAAATGGTTGTAAATAGATTCACTTAAGCATGCTGTAAAAATTTTGTAGACAGTCTGAAGGCAAGTTATCGGTCTGTAGTTAGATGGATTTTGTGTGTCTTTGCATTTAGGTTACATATAAGTAACCCCTTGTGTAACATAATCTGGCATAGTCTGTGGAAATTGCATAAATGAATTGAAGTGATAGTGTAAGTACGGGTGAGTGCAAGTGAATTTTTTATACCAAAAATTATGAATGTAGTCAGTTACAGGAGCCTTCCAATTATGCGATCGATTAATCACCTATGTTAATGTTTCTATTGATATTTGTTGGAATTTCATATCAGGGATATATATAGTTGCATTCTCAATACTCTGAATCCAGTCAGCTTCTATGTTATGTACAATTGGCACTTTCCATATATCTGCCCAAAATGTTTGTAAACTTTCTTTTGTCGGTGTATTTTTATTTTCTACAAATAATGTTTGATTTGTAATATTTCTGTAAAATCCTTTTTCGTTTTTAATGAAGTGTGAATTTTGTTTTTTCCTAATTGTACAATTTAAGTATCTTTTCAATCTGCTAGATGCTGTGTTTAGTTTTTGCTTTAGAGTATCCAAGAAATTATTAATTTCTATATTTAAATCTTCGTGTTGGGCGTGTTTCTAATATTTACTTTTAATTATTTCGAGATGTGTGATTATTTTTTTACTCCTGTTTCCATTTATATATTGTGTCAATCGTGCTATTTCACGTCGATACTTATCTATTTTATTTTCTAATCTTACTTGCCATTTCGGTTTGTAATTATGTCTTGGTTCATTATCTTTGTCTGTTCTAATTTTTGCACCATTGCTAATGATTGCAGTATAGGCTGCTACATATATTATTGTTTGGAAAGTTATGAAATCTTATTCTTCGGATATAAATTTAGGAATTACATTTTTATTTAAATAATCTACTATTGTTGCAAATTTTCTAGACTTTTTTTTTTTGGAAGATGAGGCCTTGAAACCGGGTCAGTTCGTTTTTCAACAACAATTTTGCTTAATATTGGAAACCGGGTTTCCAATATTAAGCAAAATTGTTGTTCTATCTCTTTATAGTTTAACTTATAAGGATGAAGATCATTTCTTTGTTCAATAGATTTGGTGCATGCTGGGGCAGCAAAATCTGTAATTTCTTGTAAAGTATTTAATATATTGTTCGGGATATGAGTGGTCCGCCTATTATATATTGAATTAATTTGTGACTTTTTCTGAATTTCAACTTCTACTTGATTTTTGATTTCTTGTATTCTATCATCAGACACCATTTTATTATTTAAAATTACTCTACGTTGATCCGCTACTCTTCGTTCTGATATATGGGCAAGATGGGGAAATGATTCAACGAAGGAATTGTTTAATTTTTTACGGTATGCTGTTTTGTTAGTTTCTAAATCAGTTATTTGAAAGTAAATACGTACTATAGCTTCATTAATATTATTTGACCAACTTATCCTACCTTCAGCCTGTTTTAAATTTGGGGTTTGAAAATCTGATGCTTGGGTTGAGTTTGTTAAATTTAGTATTATGGAAACTTCTTTTCTTCAGAAAGTAATTTATTGTTCACTATTGCTCTACACTGATCACTAATTCTCTGTTTCGTAGCTTGCATTTCTGGGTATTTTTGGATAAAAGATTGATGTAATGAATTTAAATAACCTCGTGAAATAGTTTCTTATTTACTTACGATGAGGTAAGTGCGCCATATGAACGTATTCATTTCATTTGTCCATTGTTTTCTCGCACAAACTTTAGCGATAGTGGGTCCAATATTTTTGGCTTTTGCCCCTTGGACAACATCTATTGCCTGATGTGATTCGGATGATGATGAATATGAGGATGAATAATGACTATTTGGTGATGATGCAGGATGACTGATGATTTCGGCTGTAACGTTCTTATCGGTAGGAGTCCGCCTCCATACCGCCGATGTTTCGCATTCTGGAGCATCGGCTCCAGATGCGCCCCGGCGACCCCCGGGCAGCGGCCGCAAATTGTATACTTTTTTATCCATTGTAACTCCATAAAATTAAAGGGTTTGGGAATTGTTCGTTTATTGAGGGTATGCCTAGATGTTATTGGCATAGTAGTAGCATATAATTATGATTACAGACCTGATGTAATGGTCTAAAAATATTGTATCTCCTCCCCGTAAGCCCTACCACCACGACAAGGTCAATTCCCGTGGGGGGTTATTATTATTATATTATTAGTTTCCCATATCACGTGGCATTGAAGCCCGAAACACCATAACTAAAGAACAGAACACGGCAAAATAAAGAATATTTTATTGTTAATATAAAAACTCATTGGTGAATATATATTCGCAAAGATAATCTTAGAGAACAAACAATAAAATACTTTTTTTTGCTTAGTCGTATTGAATTTCGTAATGTAATTTCTTTATTTGTTTACTTTTAACAGCATCAGTATCCTATATCAATATGATGATACATTGTATATGAAAATGAGAATATATTTTTTTAATTTTTTGCCCGGATTTGGGAGTTTGTGTCGGATAGGAAAGTGAGAAAAAATAATTTTCCCCAATATGGCCACCATCCACAACTTTCGTGTTTACATACAGATGCAACCCACAACGCCGATATAATTTTATATTCTAATTAATTTAATTTATATTTACTTTAAAATTATGTAAATTTTGTATTCAATTTCAAGTTTATACAATGGAAGTGGCGAAAATTCTATAAATTATACTATTGGCCCGAGTTTCCGAACTCAGTTGACTAGTTTCTCGTAAATTTTCTTCAAGTAACACACTTAAGACCGTATGTTACTAACATGTTAAAGTGGATTCATTCGCTCTAGAACGGAAGTCGTTTCATGTGCAAATGTGCAAAAACTACTTAAAAGTTTAACTTTAAAACGTTGACATTTCAAACGTGAATGTGAGGCCAGCTTGTAATTAGGTTAAGCTTATTATTTACGAATTTCGTAAGCTCTTACATTTTTTACTATTCACTTTTTGTGAGTTGCCTTCAAATAAATGCCTATAGGCTACAAGAATGTTTAAATCAACAAACAGTGGCGTCATTATAATTTTGTGAGACAGATATACATTTTGAATGTAATTTATCAAATGACAATTATATCAGTTATTATATATATATATATATATATATATATATATATATATATATATATATATATATATATATATATATATATATATATATATATATATATATATATATATATATATATATATATATATATATATATATATATATATATATATATATATATATATATATATATTATATATATATATATATATATAATATATATATATATATATATATATATATATATATATATATATATATATATATATATATATATATATATATATATATATATATATATATATATATATATATATATATATATATAATATATATATATATATATATATATATATATATATATATATATATATATATATATATATATATATATATATATATATATATATATATATATATATATATATATATATATATATATATATATATATATATATATATATATATATATATATATATATATATATATATATATATATATATATGTATATATATATATATATACATATATATATATATATATATATATATATATATATATATATATATATATATATATATATATATATATATATATATATAAATACAAGAGCTACACCTACTACAATAAGCAGTAAAAAGTGACAGCCCGGCATGTTGCAGTTGGCACGAGTGTCGTCTAGATATGCATGCTTCTCACGATGTAGAGTGCTTGCTTTTTTGCTAGTATAAAGTATGGCATTAATAAAGATATAAGTACAAAGAGCAACATAATACATTTGATATTTATAGAACGATAAAATTTTTGGAAGAAAGAAAAAAATGTAGTTCAAATTAGTATTAGAGAGATAAGATTTTATAGAACGGTATCTTTTAGGCTATATTTTTCAGTACTCATCAAAATTGTCAAAGCATATACACAGCAAATAGAAAATACGTTGAATTTTACAATTTTTCTTTGACAAAGGCAGAAACGCTTGCTAGTTGGCTGAAAACATAAACAGTGGTATGATCCAGATATTGTAACAGATCCGAACGCAATTTTTTTTTTGGTCGATTCGGATTTTTTCTGTTACAGATATACCATATTCTGAGAGATCAAGTGCAGCAAATCTTGATGAAACTGTCAAATTCGCCTCTACTTAAGGCTTTGCTGCTTTCATCGTTATCATCTATTCGTCTTGCTAAAGGTTTATGGGTTAAAAAATATACCTAAATTGAAGCCTGCAGAAACTATTGTTGCAATGTTTGGCCCATATTATAAGACTTTTTAAGAGAAAGGCATATTGATATTGTCACCATAATAGCCGCAAATTTCCGGACAAAATCACATAGTATTACGAGTATTATAGCAATGATAAATAACTTCTTCATTTAGTGTAATAATGTTTATTTGTTTTATTTGCTAACGATTTTAAATTCATGTTACAACCTTTTAGGTGTTATGAAATAAAATGTTCAAGCTTAATACAAATCATATAATAGTTTAAGGTATATTAAAAATTTTGTGCTAATATCCAAATTAAGGAAAATTTTAACAAAAAATCCATTTAATGTGCGAGTAATAGTAAAATTACATTAATTTAAATTACTGTAAGTTGTGTAAGCACTTTAAGCGCAGTACCACACAAGTCTTGATGCAAGAGCTCGTTTAGAAGAAATTCGCTTTATGTACTCAGCTTAAGTATTCAAGCCAATGTAAGCGAAAAGTAAAAGCAAATATGCATAAAAGATTTATAAAGCTTTCGTAAAATTAAATGATATTCTGGTGGATAATAATCTATTTAATGGCCTGAAATTAAACCAAAAATGGTCTTACAGATCCGAATCCTTCCCGAAAACAAATTCGAATTGACCCGTCTATATATATCCCGTATGATATATGTATGTACATATGTTTGATATATGTTCAAGATCTGATGACAGTATTAGAGATATTGATGTTGAGATTTGGTAGAATAAATAGAAATTTTGCTATTGCACCTCTCGTTCCTAATCTCGTTCGTTTGATTTGTAATACTTTAGTATGGAAACAAGTATGTCTGCCTTATATTCTACAACATACTATTAAGGCTTTAGCGGTTTTCTCTGCCGCTCTTTTAATTTATTTCAACTTTTCAGCTGCTTCATCTCATCTTGTCAAATAATTTTCATCATGGAGAATAATTTGAAATAAATTTTAAAATGAATGAATACAAATCCTCCAATTCTCCAAAAACTTCTTATTGCGTGCACTTAATAATGTGATGTGATCTAAACGGTTTGAAAGGACATGATGGTCGTTCTATCGTTGATTATTTGTGAAAGTCTTAAAGTTTTTATACGAGCTTTGATGTATTTGAAGTGTATATTGGAATTACTGTATATTGGAAGTGATGTAACCATATAATATTGTAACTTTATTAGGATATTTTCGTTTGGCAGCTCTTAGGTGCTTTTAAAGCTATGTTTTATATAATTTTAGTTTAAAACTACTTTTCCTATCCACTTTCTTAGACATGAAGGCATTTACTATCATTTTTATGCCACAAAAATAAAACAGGTGCCGCTTTTTTATATTTATGTATGAAAATATTAATTACTTTATTATATAATATTGAAGTGTATTTATACAGCAACCCCGAAACAAGTTTATATAATAGTTCAATGATATTTTCGAGAAAACTTTACAAATAACTTTTAACTTTAACCTTAAACATTATATATTGTGTATATATATTATGTATTGTGAGTAATTTTAAATAATTTTGTACAATGGTACATTGAGAGCAACGTACATGAAATACGTACGTGTATACTCTTGGTTTTTTTTTAATAATTACAACGTTACCAAACAACGTTTTTAAACATAGACACAGAGCATAATCAATGTCTACATATTAAAGGTGACGAAAATTTTTCTAGAAACATTTATTAATGTAAGGAGATATAAATGTCCTTCAAAGCTCTTACTATTATGTTGTTATGTGCTTGCATTTTTTTGCTTTTATCAACGAATGTATAACCATTCCGTACAATACAGAATGCTTCGTGGTACACTGAATGTGAAAATACAAATACGCTTCGAAGTACAATGAAATTCCATTACAATTCAGCGTTATACTAAAAGAGAACAGACATCGAAGCTTAGTTTTGTTTGTAGTAAATATCTAAGAGGTTTGTTGAATGATATGGGAATAATAGAAAAAAGAAACAGAGGCTGTGTTATCGATATATTAAGGAGAATATATTGTTTCTGGCAATATTATTTTCTCGATTACTTTTTCGATGGAACGCGAATGTGACGCTCCAATTGTATTCCAGAAAATGGTGATGGTGACATCTTAAACTAGTTATACAAAATTGACGTTGAAAATTCTTAACCAAACTTAGGCTTACCTCTGTCTCAATCTATTTACTAGGCTTTTACCAGGTAGCCATCAAGACAAAACAATTTTAATTGCTAAAGTAAGGTTAATTCATAAAATATAAATGTACCTATACATACCTACATATAAATGTATTAATAAAAATAATATCTTAACCGTTGAATGTTAATTACATTTAAATTTCATTATATTCCTCTTAAAATAGTAAAATCCTCTCAGGGGATGAGAGCTGTGGTCGCGTGACGAAACGTCGCGTCCACATCCAGCTTTTGACAGCAAAGGAAAATACAGAGCTTTGTACAGAACATTTTAATTTGTTATAAAAAACAATTTTTGGTGCTTTGTATTCAACTTATATATCAATTACTTGAGACTAAGTATTTGCTGATTAATTTTATGTTTACATATTTATTAATTGATAACTAACGTTAATTACTTTAATTAAAATTATTTTATTATATCAATAACTATATCTTTTAGATTTCTACACCTTAAAAGGGAAAAACGGAACCCTTATAAGATCTCTTTGTGTTCGTCTGTTTATCTATCAGTCCGTCCGTCAAGACAATTTTTATCAAGATTATGTGGAGATATCAAGTTAAAATGAATTTCAAATATAAGACATTAATTTCTAATAAAAATAATGAATTAAGAGCTATATTTTTTGAAGAAAGAAAAATTAAGTTTCTAAGTCAACACAAACAAAACATACGAGCATTTATGCTCAGCTTTTACCTTTTTTTAAGAACTTCGCTGCGTAATCAAAAGCTACTTCCGTACTTTCCGTTGTCCCAGAGTTATGAAATTAACGAATAAGTTAAAACAAAACAATAATAAGGACGTAAATTGAAAATGTATAGGTATATCACGAAAAAACCATTAAAAAGCTATTTGTGTAGCAAAATGAGTGCATACGACCGCAAATATAAGTTCGTCGATTTTTATATGTTGTACTTTCCGCTGACCTACAATGAAAAATTTTGTACGGAATTCTCGGCAAGCGATTACAACTCACACTTGACCAATATTAATTCATTATAATTTAAGGAATTTGACATATTTATTAGTATGCAATATTTTACAAATGCAAAGGTAAATATTATCCACTAAAATATTTAGACCAGAATTTTTATAATTTCTCTTGTTTCAGTTACTGCAAATGACACCGACATCAATAACATTGGAAAAAATGGATTTCGGTGCGTCCGGCTCTTATGCGTGTGAAATAGCGCTCGAAATACCACTTTACTCAAAGGCGTCTAAAATACACGAAGTGAGCGTGATTGGTAAGTAAAATTTACCTTTTCCACCCTTCAGGTAATTTGGGACGAAACACTAAGAACCTCGGGCTATTTTACGTTAAACATAATTTTTTTATTCACAAGCCTATTACTGTTTTATGTACTATTTATATTTAAGAGCTTTTTTTTCTGTTTTATATTAGAAATAAAAAAGGAATCTTCAATTATTCTCGTACATTCTTCCTGCGCCATTGATCACATATAGAAATGTATAGAGAGTTAGTGTCAGTTTTACTCCTGAATTCGAGACTGCGTCTCGAGTTGTAAAACTTAACAGCGCACTTTATCTTATTTTCTCTATATCTTAGACTGAGAAAATGAAAACTTATTTAAGCATTAACATCCCCCTTAGGAGATCAAACCTAAATGCTACCTTTTAATACCTCTACCTTTGCTACCTGCTATATATGGTCAATAAATATGTAAAAAAGCTTCGTTATTAGGTATATAGTCTATTCTAGAATCTCTGGAAGCTTACATTTATTATATATATCTATATATATATATATATATATATATATATATATATATATATATATATATATATATATATATATATATATATATATATATATATATATATATATATATATATATATATATATATATATATATATATATATATATATATATATATATATATATATATATATATATATATATATATATATATATATATATATATATATATATATATATATATATATATATATATATATATATATATATATATATATATATATATATATATATATATATATATATATATATATATATATATATATATATATATATATATCTATATATATATATACACTTTGTCATTACTAGGATCGAATACCTCCATTACCAAGCGATACTGTGTTCCCGACGGTCAAGCTCAGATTCCTTCCACTTGCATCATCATCATATCTTAAAAATATATTATTTTAAATTATTCTTATAATAATAGAAACTACATTATCATAACGTTTTAATAATATTACATTATTAAACGTCCATTATATTTAATAAATTTAATTAATATTTGAAATTTCGAATTGTATCTCAGCAAAACAAGCTAACTGAGATCTAATAAATTAAGTACATTTTGCTTTTAAAATATATAATTAAGGCATTCAAACGGTTTTACTTCATCAAAATAAGATTTTGATCCTGTTAAATGTTCCACCAAAACGATCTTCATGAATTTCTGTGAACCGAACAATATACTTAATTATATTATTCAGCCTTTCTACATCGTTGGTGTATTATGAAAACTATTTGAAATGTAGTGCTTTTCCTTTATTTTTTTTATTTCATTTTCCACTGCGCGCCAGTGCCTATATGCTCTATATTATTTTTTACTGGAATTGATACGTTGCTGTTGAGTGAAAAAACTCAATGTCGCAACTGTTCTTGCAAAAGCATGAGGAAAGGGCATCGAACCCATTTCACTTTTACAGTCAGTTACCGTAACTGCCCCACGATAGCCTAAGCTTTCATTTTTAATAATAAACAATAAGTTTCAGTTTGTTTGAATAATATATATATATATATATATATATATATATATATATATATATATATATATATATATATATATATATATATATATATATATATATATATATATATATATATATATATATATATATATATATATATATATATATATATATATATTTATATATATATATATATATATATATATATATATATATATATATATATATATATATATATATATATATATATATATATATATATATATATATATATATATATATATATATATATATTTATATTTATAGTTTAATAAAAACATTTTAGTTCACGTACAAATACTGCATCTAACAAAGCATATCAACGTGAATAGTATCTACAATGCCAGTACATTCTGATTATTGTTTTAATCATTATCATTTTAATTGGTATGCCACTCACACAAGTCCTCGAACGTTACGGAAAATTCTTTTTTTGTTGTGAAGACTTCTTTTTGTTTCATCAGATTTTGTAGCTTCTACTTGTTCATGTTAATTTTTATTTTTTTATTTTAACACTATTTCTCTATAGTAGGCATAAGGACTAAACTCCATTCACCAAATTTTGGTAAGTGGCGAAACTCAACGCTGTTGAGATATATATATATATATATATATATATATATATATATATATATATATATATATATATATATATATATATATATATATATATATATATATATATATATATATATATATATATATATATATATATATATATATATATATATATATATATATAGATATAGATATATAAAATTAGATATTGCAATTATTGTTTTAGAGTCAAGTGAAGTTTTTTTGAAATAAATAAAATTCACAGTTAAAATCACATTTAAAATACAAATTTTGTAAATCATTCATTCATTATCTGTTCCTAGTTTAATAAAACTACAGCAAAAGCCCTAAGTAGATTTATTGCGGCGGTACTACCCTTTTATAACTAACTTCCTTACTTAGTCCAATACTGTTTTCGTGTCACGATTTCATTTTGTATCAAATGAATTGAATTTCAGATTGTTTTGAGGTCAAAATTAAGATGTCTACGTCTTAAATGCCATGCCAATGGAATTCACGAGATGTTATTATTGCCACTTTTAATTTAGGATTCTAAGTTAACAATATTATAAATAAATAAATGATAAATATTTTTTAATCTTCCACACTGTATCCCGCATATAGCAGGGTAAGCAGAGTGTACCTAGTGTTAAGACCCTCCGCTCCTCGCTCTCCGTCTTTCGAGAGATTGCTGTTATTGTTGTGAAGTAATTCATTGTCTCAGGTATTTTAATATTTTAATGTAACAAAAATATTATATTATAAAATTATATATGTGGATGTTCGTTTATACGGCTTAACTCGGATAAAAATGTGTTTTAGAGGAATCGACTTGGATATCAGATCTAATAGCTTTGCGTACAAGTACACATTTTCTGATACTCTTTTATACGATTTTTGCACGTTTCTGTTCACGTTGGACCCGCTCAAAATGCTACAGTAATCTATATATACCCAGCTGTTCTCTATTTCACAGGCGATTAGCCAAACAGACAAAGCTAATGACTTGCTCTCGTGTTTCCTAGTGTTTATTATTCAATAAAGAAAAATATCATTCGTGTTTCAACATCTAGTTGATATTAGTATCACGGGTGCTATAGGCTTGATAGCTTCATTTTTTATCTTTGTTATGCTTCTGTCAGACAGCCTTATGTGAAGATACTCCGTAGCTACTCCGCATTCCACCAAACTTGAAGACATTTTCGTTGAAGCGGAGAAATGAAACAATTTTTTTTTCTATTCTCATCTTTTTCTCTCTCTCTCTCTCATCTTTTTTCTTCATCTTCAAATTGATATGGGCCATTGCAATAGTATACGATTATATATTTGTAAAATGAATAAAAATATTTATTTTTCGGAACAAATCAATAAATTACATAATTTTATTCTTATTATTGTAAATTGTCATATTGAAATTATTTATAATTAAATAAGAATTTTATTTTGATATTATCATGAGCAAGTTGTAACCCGCAATTTCATTTGCGTGAAACATGAAACGTATAACCCCGCTTTTCCCTATTAGTGCTCTCCTTTACTTCCCAATGACCCTACATTACAGATATCTACACTCAGTAGTTTCGGCTATGCACTGTCTGTCAGTCAGTCACTCAGTAACGGAAGAGTTTTACATATATTTTTTGATAAAAAAAAAATTTACCCAACTGAATATTGAATGTACTTTGCACTTTTTGATATAAAAAATGTTTATTTTTAAATACTCAATATACACAATGCATGAGCTACGAACTCCTAAATTTGTAATATACTGTAGTATATATAATAGATCCTAGTAAATTGACTATAGTATAGACCTAGATATATTATCAAATAGACCAAAAATATTTAAAAAGACTAATAATAATAACATACAAAATACCAAGAAAAAATTACATGATAATATTTATTATATTTAAGCAAGTATCTTGTAAAATAATGCAAGGTAAATTATACATTAGGCAGTCAATTTGTATACCTATGGTAGGTATTTATTGTTATTGGAGCGTTAAACGTGACGCGCAGTTACAACGCTATTTTGTTAGAATCTGTGGCCGACCGCGATGGCGGGAATCTAAAATTGTTGCGTCATTTTCTACATTAAATTGATCTTTAGTAAACAAATTTAAAATAAATGTATAAAATAAATCAAATATGTAATTTATGTGTTTAATATTAAATATGATATAGATATTTTAATTTATAATATTTGGACTATAGGTGAAATTACTTATCATTAAGTTTCTCCGCCATTACTAAGAGCCTTTTTACTTCCGTACAATTGATTGTAACAATTGTTTTTCCCTTTTCAGTTAATTATAATTATGCAGTCGAAATTTTTTGGTAATTTTTAACTCGTTTTGTAACTGATCGTTGAACATTTAATTATATCAAAAAGTGTTTAAAGAAGATGAAAGAATGTAATATTCCGAGATGAACTTAGACTGAATGAATTTAAAAATCAGGATATCTGGATATTTCATTTTTATAAACTATTTCAGAAGCAACACTACATGATTTGTGCGTTGACTGGCTCGATTCACACTCGGGGGATTCGGAGGTATGTCATGACGGCTATAACAATGCATAATGTTTAATATATAAATATATTTGTTACAGTACGTCAAAAATACCGTCCGAAGATAAAAATTAAACATAAGAAGCTGTCATCCAACGATGATCTGGAGGCGAGCTGTCAGAGTGCACCTGCGTATCCGGCTCCACATCTCACTTGGCTTATCAACAATGTTAAGGTAATTATAACAGGTTATTGTTAAAATCAAATTCAAATAATTTTATACAAAATAAGGAAGATACACGCTTCATTTTTTGAACGTCATATACTTTACCACCGGTTAACTAAAATTAATGCCTCAGACCGGTGAAGAAATTGAGCAAAAAACTCAGTGGGATTATTTTTTAATTTATAAATTTACAAATTTCAATTATCCATTAGTGACAATGATACCTTTGAAATTCGACTAATTATCTTGAAAGGAAATAAAAAGAGCCATTCAAAATTGACTAGTGGTTAGGTCGCCTTTGCATGCTACTACTTTTGTTTAATTTATTTTTTCTATGTTAATTTGTATGTCTGTTATTTTACGTCAGATATAAAGAAGCATTGTTGCAATGTCCTGCAGCAGTGTTGAAGTATACAATTACACTTTATATAGTCACTTACGTCGTCGTAAAATTTGCATGAATATTGAGTAAAACTGTAAAAATTTTACTACAATTTTATTTATTTGTGTAGTTTGATCAAAATGGACGAAAATTCAATATTTTTTTATACGTGTACAAGGTAGACAGGGAGGCAGAGATCAGAGATAGCTTTGTTTAAGGACACTATTCCACGTTCCGCCCAAATTCGAGTTAATGCGTGATAAGTGACGAAACTCAAGGCCACGCGTGAACTTGCTAGAGCTGGAAAATTAAAATTATTCCTTCCCCTGAGTAGAACCCATAACTACCATGCTTAGAGGCAGACTTTGTCCGAATGCACCAATATGTCCCTAATATTATCAATATACATGTAAGATGTTTCTATGTAGCTGTCTATGCAAATACAATTTTGTACATAGTTGTTTTAAAATTAGTAGTTTAATTAAAATATTCCTTTTAAGTTAGAGCATACTAAGTCATTTTTAAAGGTAGAATTTATAAATGTTACTATACTATAATACAATAAATTATATAGGCGCTTGTGGATACTTAGTTTCCTCGCTATGGCAACCAGACAAAGCGTTATGTCGAACTTCGCCACTCAACATAGAACATCCTAAAAATTGGGCGGAAAGTAGTGAATGAAGAGTTCAACCTCTCTCTCTACCCTAAATAAAAAAATCTTGAATTCTAGCAAAAAGGGAAGAACGGAGTGTATTGCGAGTGACGTTGATCTCTCTGTCTACCCAGCAGGGCTTTATATATCAATATATAAATAAAGCAGTCAATATTTATAAGTGGACTATTAATGAAGATCGAGTTGGGGCATTACGATCGGGTTGTCTGTCTAGAATTAACCAATTGAAAAGTTAAATTTAAGTTTAATAATATGAAAGTATAAAGTTTTATATATAGTAGTATTAACAAGCAAAGTATATTATTTCTTTATAAAATATAATATCATCCCTTCAGGCCGTCATTGCGGCCGTCTTGGCGTCGCTGCGTAGCATTTGACTGTAAGCACAATGGTTATTGATTCGATTCCCAGTAGAGGACATTAATTATTTTCATTTCCTCGCTCTAGCAACTAAGCTCTGGTTAATACGCAATATTTCGAAAATAGGATGAAAATTGGGAATGTCTCACAATTGGTTCCCTCTACGCACCCTGCTACAGGAGGATCACGGCGAGAATAAAAAAACAAAAATAACTTCAATATCAAAGATATATAACATATTGTAATTGTGAAAAAAAATTAAAAGATAAAATTTATAAGTTCCTATCCAGCTCTTTTCAGAGCTATTTTCCGAACCGGTGGTTGCATTCTGTAGGACTGACAATGCTGATATTTTTGAATGAATTTAACAGAAGTACTTGGATGTACAAAGCCTTTTTTGGATGATGATTTTTTTTATTGTACGTACCGTACTGCCTGTTAAATATGCATGTTAGAAATCTACTATATTTATTTATCTTTAAGAGAAACAAGCAGTAAAATTAAAAAAATAATAATTCCCAAATTACTAAATAACAATGGTAAGTTTTAAACTTACTAATTATATTATTAGCTTTACATATAAATAACTATAATGTTTGTCCAATCACTTTACTGTGACACTGGAAGGTAGCCGGTTATAGTACAGGGTAAACCTATTTTAAGCACTGGCAGTAATATTTTTGTAACTGTCTAGCTCAGGTATTTAAAAACAATACTTTTGCAATCGCATGGCTTATAAATAAATAAATAAGTGATTCAAAATGCCAGTTATTTACAAAACAACTCTTTGTTATTTACAAAATATGCACAACATTTCTGAATATAGTAAAGCAATAAAGATACTTATAATAGTTTAACATTGACTTAAATAATGAATGCATAGATTGCAATCCATAAATTCTAGCAGGGTAGGTAGAGGGCACTTAGTGTCAAGACACTCACCTCACTTCCTTCCCCAATTTTCTTGCTTATATGCCGAAAAATATTTAAAAAAAAAACGTTCATTTGGTTTTGAATCAAAACATGTTAACTATTAAAAATCGTGAATTCGAAATTCGAATATTTTTCCATTATGTAATATAGCAAAAGTCACACACGTACAAATATATGTACATATGATACAAATAAAATTGATATCGATACTAAAAAGTAATTTCAATAATAAAACCTGTTGTTATAGAACGAAATGGTCGCACTTTATTAGTTTGTAGCAACTGTTCGTTCTGCAATCAATGGCGCTTTAATTACTGTCGTCCGAATAATTAATGCGAATTTCGTTAACAGTCCCGTACTAAAATCACGTTTACGCTTATCGCATTACATTTAGCGTGTGTATATTGGTTTTGTTTGGTTTTAGTGTTGGAAAATGCATGAATATATATATATATATATATATATATATATATATATATATATATATATATATATATATATATATATATATATATATATATATATATATATATATATATATATATATATATATATATATATATATATATATATATATATATATATATATATATATATATTACGAGTAAATACAGATCATAATCGATACGAAACAAATTTTATAAATATCTGTTTCCTTGTAGATTACTCTCCATAAAAAGGCATAAAGCCTGTAAGCTGTTTACACATAAAGCCGGAAGTTATTAAATTTTTATATTCCAAGCGCTTGATTTATTCAAAGCCAACGTCAGTTATCAAAGCTGTTAAATATTATACAACTCTGTTCTGTTGTAACGGCCATACCATTTTTAGTGGTGAATGAACAGTGCCATAAAATGTAATCGCAAGCTTTCTTAACATTATCACCGTCATTGTTGCTACGAAAGTTGTGACTACAAATATTTTTACATGCTTATCGCAATATGTAAGAGGAAGGGTTTGTTACGGCTGACCTTCGAGAACATACTATCGGTGGAAGGTATGCGTAAAAAGCTTTAGGACGCCCATGAGATCAATGTATGAAAAGGTTATTCTTAAACTAAGGATAAAACAGTTAATGTACTACAAGATTCAGCTTTGTTTTTCAATCATGCCACTTTTCGTTTAGCAGAAAGCCCCCAGTACTACCCAGTTCACCAAATATTTTAAATATATCGTATATGATTGTGGAAGCTGTACTTTATCGAGATTATAATGGTTTTTTTTTAAATATATAAACATTATCTATTATATCATGACTGTAAACATAATTATGATGACAGTGGGATCGGTATCCACTCAGAGGAAATTATTTTATCATATCCCCTCTCTGGTAAGGCCAAATCGTAATGTCTGGAAAGGAAATGTGAGAAACGAACGTATAGTTTCCTCAAAGCTTGAAGTTATACAAAAATCCTTTAAATTGTAATCGAATACTTTCTAAATACGACTCAATGAATATTTAAAATATGTTATACGGAGCGCTATGCTTCATCTGAGTCAGATGCAGGAATAAGCTGTATAAACAAGTTATCATTTTTACATATATATGGGGATATTTATTTCAAAAGTGTTTCGACTTGGAAGAAAAATCTTATTTTCGCTGTTTAAGAAACTCTTAGTGAGTTGTAATCTGGCCTTATCAGTAGATACATATCTAATGTCAATACTCTGTTATTCAGTTTTCTGAACGAATAATCTGGTAACTTCGCTGTGCTTTTTGAAATACTTTTGATTCCTTATAATATTCTTCACTTTATATATTTCATGTTGTAGAACTTTTTATGACTTTGTTTGAACGACACTGTTCAGAGAAACTCAAATTAAACATTTGTACCGTGTAAGGTTTTATTTGGACTAACGACTAAAAAGTCGATTGGTGGTTTTCTTACATTATTTCATTTCCTTCTTAACGCAAGAGGGACAAGCGCAAAATTTAAAAAGTAGTTTAGAAAAAATCATATAGCGGTAAAACATTAAAATGTAATGGGAGCTGAAACCTTTTGACTTACCAGAGCTAGGAAATGGAAATAATTTATATGTTCACACTGTTTCACTTTGACAAGACGGCCTCCTCGTTTTATTAAATACCTAGTGTTAAGACACACCGTTCCTCACGTTTATCCCTATTCAGACGGTGTCACGCTGCGTTACTATAGCTCGAACGAATATAATTTATAATATGTTAAAAGATTCAAACCTAGACCTACAAATATAATCAAAAATACATTTTGTCAACAGGTGGACGAGAGGCTAACCATACCACACGGTACAGTTAACTCCCACCGCCATCACCACGGCATGCCGCTGTCACTAACTAACTCATCTTTGATATTTCCCCTAAATAGTCTACAATTGTTCCCAAATCAAAGTGTAATTATAACATGTTTAAGTACGATTCCGAGCTACGCATATCTGAACGAAGGTTTTGCGGATATTCAAAATTATACTATAGCAGGTGAGTAACTAATGTGCTTTATATTATTGATAAATTATGAAATTTTTATTATAAAAATGGGGCTAATTATATAGTGTGTTACCTTAAATACACGTGTTTGACATAAGTAAGCGACGTACTATATATAGAATAAATTGTTACGGTCATAATGAAATCTACACTGGATGGGAATCGAACCTACGCCTTTTGGTTTAAAATTTTAAACTGGATCAACAGATTAATATTGTTTTGGTCAACTTAATTGTCTTAAATGTCACATTATTAAAATATTTACATTGTAAATGATTTTTGTAATGTTTTAATTTTTTTAATAATTTATAGATTAGAGAGAAGAAGATTGTTTAGGAAACGTATACCAAATTTAGCGACACCTCGAACTTGCGCCTCTTGAAAAAAATCCAAGAGGCGCAAGTTCTGATAACGTCTAACATCAAACTAGACTAGACTAGACTAGACTAAACTAGACAAGACTAGATATTATTTTCTATATGATCCAAAGAAAGGAAATGCAAATTATCTTCTCTCAAATCTATTATTGAAGTATGAAAATTTAAATACTTGTTATTCCACAGTCAACGTAGTTCGCATGGAGCCGACACCCACGCAGTTGCCAGTAAAAATAATAAGCCCGGATTTAAATCAATCTAGCTCTGTAGTAATTAAAATAAATTTTATATTATCATTAATTGTTACAATCCTTCATGTTGTGAAAAGTGTAATAATGTAACGTGGTATATGTTTTTATTTTTGCTATGAGTGTTATATATATAGAGTTATATTTAAGATATTGAAAAAATTATGGCCCATTATAAATCTATTATATCAATTTTATTATCCATATTAAGATAAATTATTATTTGATAACACTTTAAAGTACCTTGCTCTTTAATTTTAGAATCAAAATTAAACATTTACGATGAATAAATATTAAATTTTATCAAGTTTTCTGAATAATAACTCAAGTGGATATGTTAATATATTTATTTCTTTCGAAATCTTTTATTTATCTATTTACCGAATAAAATATATTATTTATAGAATATTATATCTTAAATTATAATTTATATATCCTTGAAAAATTTATTTATAAACGACCTAAATTATGCTTATATAGACATTTAAACTACTCAGTTTAATTTACTTAGGTTGTCCAGTCAATTTATATATAGGTATTATTCTCAGATAACCTATACGAAACTTCAGCATATTTAAACATCAAATGATATAATTTATACGATAACTTTCCAAACAACTTTGATTGTAAACTGAGGTAATAAATTCTAGCAATTAATATCTTGAATTCAAAATTCATACTGTAAATTATGAATGTATAAAGGAAGTATGAATTCCACCAGATATTGAAATTAGTGATTGTATTTATTTGTATTTGTAATTAGTGATTATATTTTATATTTTTTCATATATTAAATTTTTTTTTTTTAGTTGACAGTATACAGTAATACTGCATTCTACGTCGGCTCATTGTGCAATTTTACCAAAAGTTAACTGGTTACACAAAATTTAATTTTGTGTAATTATTATATGGAATTTGACCGTATAAGCTTCACATGTTGCTCAAGTTCCACCTACATCACTTGTTTTCTTATTCTTAGCCAAAATATTAAATTACAATTATAAAAGTAATGAGATAAAATGATTTAAAACGTTTTATATAAATGAGAAAATCCCGCGCCTGTGGGCTTGTAGATACTGAAATAACTTGTTTGTCACAAGTAAGAATAAGCATTTCGACGTAGCTCGATATGAACGTGTGTTCTTAACTTACTATGCGACGAGCCTCGGACGGTATCCAAGAGGCACGGGTTCGAGCCACGCTGCGTTCTTTTTTTTGAAATTTCTAAATATTATTCAATATTTGTCTGTCAATATATTCGATGTGCTTAATGTGTTAAATAAAATGTTATAATCTAAATAAAATACCTATATTGTAATCTAATCGTTTAGGAACGGAGAAATTCGAAAATCAAAAAAGATATTTAGACAGAAATGAATATTATATCATAAATCTATAGTAAATTTAAAAAAAGAATATTGTACTGTACATTATCAAATTGAAATATATTTATAAAAGTCCAATAGAGCTTATAAGAACTGTTTGTAGTACTGAAAAATTTAAATATCTACAAATTTAAATACATTAATAAAAATGAAATTGCTATCAAAAAGTAATTTTTTATGATAATTTATTAAGAAATATACTTAATTATAGCAAAGTCTGTTTGTGTATATGCTTAGATCGTAGTTTACAATACTATATATATATATATATATATATAATATATATATATATATATATATATATATATATATATATATATATATATATATATATATATATATATATATATATATATATATATATATGTATATATATATATATATATATATATATATATATATATATATATATATATATATATATATATATATATATATATATATATATATATATATATATATATATATATATGTATATGCTAGATTTGCTATAGATGTAATGTAAGTGTAAGTGTTAGTCTACACTTTTTTACTCCTGATTTTTCATCCTAATTACGTACAAGTACCTACCATGCGAAGCTTCTTCGAATCTTTTTTATATTCACTTATGTACGCAAATATGAGACTGAGTTAGAAATTAGGCGTTGTGAGACCTAATTAAGCCTAGAATGCTACATAAACTTGAAATCAAATTTTATAGAAAAAAAAGTTTAAAGGTAACCTTGTGAAGGTGAAATTTATTTGAATTTAAAGTAAAAATTTCTAGTAAAGTGAAACGAGTGTCAGTTACTGGGCGTGTTTTTGTTTTTCAAATATTTACTTTATAAAATATGCCTAAACTAAAATTTGTTAAGTTGTATACATTTTATATTATTTTATTTTTTTTTATATTTATTTCATTTTCTACTGAAAATTAAAAAAATAACTACATTATTAATATATATAATTTTGTAGATATCGTATTTTTACTAGAGCGATTTAGCTGTGTATGCTTAGCTGTAATAATTTGGCTAATATAAAAAAAAATCATACATACATGCATGTATAGAATGTACGAATGGGCGTACCTTTTATCTTTTTATTAATACTTAGTGTGAACAATTAAACAAATTAATTATTAATTATTTTATTGAGAGAAGAAGAAGAAGTTCTTCAAAGTTGAACTGCTCTCCGCTTTGCGAGATTATTAATTATTTATTAAACGAAGCTCAATGATGAACTTTGAACTTTGAAATATAGGTAATGCCCTTGAGCAGGGATTGAATACACAGGCACATAACATGTATTGAGTCACTCAAAAATCATATTTTTTTGCAAAAAAAAAAGATTATTTTTAATTATTTTTTTTATATTCCACCAATATTTACTTGATATAGCACAATTTCTATTATAATTTTTTGAATAAGAAGATTTTTATCTAAGTTATTAGATTTTACTTACATAATAGTTAATGATACGTACGTGACAGAACATATATACATACTCTATAGTAATGTTCATTTATTCACACTAAGTTTATTTTAATTGTTTAATATAGATAGTTTGGATTTTTACCAACAAGGCTCTTTATATAATTAATTTAGTATTTTATCTGTGCGAATGTTCTTTATTCTTGATTTTATATAATCTACATTTTGAGAATATCGATATAAAATTATGTAAATTAAATTTATAAATCGATATTTAAACATTATTTAAGTTACTTTAATATTATTAATATTAGTTCAAATATTATTAGGAACAATGGCGTAACTAAAACATATCATTTAAGGTGTGAGTAGGTAATTAAAAAAATGAGATTTATAAGTGTTGTGAAGCTTCAAATTGATGCTTAGTCCTGGATTGGTTCTGAATGGAGGAAGTAAGCTTATACTTATTTTCAATTCCAATAAGCGAAAAATATATTCGCACAAATAAAAAAAAAACTTCAGATAATAAATTAATCGTGAAAATTCGTGAAAAATTTGGTATGATCGTAATAATTGCAAATAATTAACATATAGCAAGTACTGTCTTTAAGCCCAATGGTCCCAGGAATACATATGAATCTAGGGCCCTTGATCTTACGAGCAATAATGACAGATAAATAAAAAAAATAAACAGATGTTCCTTCAGTTACGTCAGCTTACAGGACATTCAGGGCCCCGTGACTATGGGGGCCTTAGCACAGGCCCCGTTTGCTCGTGATGGTAAAGGCGGAAACACATATGTTTTAAGTTCAGTGCTTCAGTGGCTAGTTTAAAGCTTTCCTGTTTATTTTAGCTACTCACCGCTAGCCGTCGAGGGTATCAATCATATTTTGAGGTTCTCAACTACGATTGTTTTTATTAATGTAACACAGCAAATTTCATTAAAATTTATATATACATTAATACAAACACACAAATAAATTTTTTATAGGTAATATGTAACACAGCAAATTTCATTAAAATTTATAGGTAAATGTGAGAACTAAGAAATTTAAAGTAATAATTGCCCCAATACAAGAGATCACTGGACTGACTGAACCGTAAATAAATATTAAAAGTAAGCGAAAGAAAGAAAAAACTAAAGAAGACGTGCAATTTATGTATTTTGTTGCACCGTTGTCAGAAACAGAAGGCTTTCGAACTTTATGAATCTGCCCTTTCTCGCTTATATTAAGTTAAAATTTTAATTCAATAAAGACACTGCCACAGAAGCCGTCGCGTCGTACAAGCTTAATTGCCATTTTCTATAAAGCAGCAGCATTCTATATAATCTTTGTACGGCAGTTTTTTTTATATTATCAAGTAATTTTATAAGTAATTTTAAAACAGTAGTATTTTTTTTTTAAAATTGAACTCACAATTAAGTTATTACAGTAAAAACATATTCAATTAAGCTATAATTTAACTTTAAAATATTACCAAATAACGAATATACAAATACTTTTCAATGCTCAAAATCAATCGATATGTAGAACAATAGTTCTTTTTTTTGGGCTATCTCAAAAGCTTAAAAAGTTACGCGGTAACACAAAGTAAGCATTTCAACCTTTTTACTAAGGATAGTCCCTTAAGTAGGTACCTTAGTAGGTTTTAGGACCTCGATTGACATAGTTAATTTAAACGAAAATAGTTTTACACTTACATCAATTTCATCGATTTTTTTTCATTATAAAAAAGCTCTATAAAAAATTACCATTTTAAAAGTGAGCGTTTCCAAATTGAAATTAAAAATACTTAAATTAAGATGCTTTTTAAATGAATAAAATTAAACAGTAACTGAAATTACATTTATTGTCATATATATCTTTTGACATCTCATAACATTGTAAAAGCTCTAATTGACATACTTTGAAAGATAATTGTATTATTTAGCTAAAAATGTGAAATTGCTTATATTATATGGTACTCACTATAAAGAGCGAACTTTTATAAAAATATCTCACAAACTACAACAATTGTAGGTATTCATATAAAAAAAACATCAAAAACAAGCTTAATTTAAAAAAAGAGCATATCACGTAGAATTTTATAATAAAATAAATTGAAAAAAATAATAATATATGGTATTTTCTATATTGTGAAGAAATTCATGCAGGCTATCGATGTCTTCCTTATTGCTATACACTCTTTTATAAACTTTAATTGTAAGTTAGTTATATTACAGTTATTTCTTATTCCTTAGAACGGGGGATTTACATTGAATTATTAAAAAAACATGTTTTTTTTAGTAAATTATGAAATTACTATATGTAATCTGTATTATTTCCAATATTCCCTGTTCTAAGTCTAAATTTGTGTATTTACCGTGATATATTATTATTTTGCTTTTGTAAATGGCTCTTGATATGTCAATTATGCCATGACAAGTGAATGGAAGTTGCTTCGATCTGATAAGCTAGTGTGTATTATATATGTATATTTGACTGTAAGACTTTTGTTATACATGTAGACCCGTATTTAGCTATTTATTGATGTTGAATCTCTTGAAGAAGAAAAATATAATGTCATCAGAGGCATTTTGAATATAAAATTCTACTTTTCTTGTAAAAAATAGTACTAAATAAAATATTCTAAGTTTCTAAATCCGACTTTGAACATTGGTTTGGTTTTCTAATTCATTTATTATATATATTTTTTTTGTATAAGTATAATTGTTTATCTTAAAGCTAAACAATAGTCGTTTTATGATTAGGCCAGTAATTCCAAAATCCATTTAAAATACACAATTTTTTTTTTTATAAACAAAATTTAGATAATAATATATCTTTCCTAAAAAAATTATAGTACAGTCAGCAACAACTACTAAACATATATTTTGTTGACTGTACCACCACCCTTCTAGTCAATGTATAGTTATATCTACGAGAATTTCCCAAATATATGCAAATTGGTGTTGACGTAAAACAAGTATATAATTTTGGCTGATTAGTAATGAATGTTTGTATTTAACCATGTAACGCCGCAGCTGAGTTTGTATGAAAATGTCTAATATTTACAAAATGTGAAATTTTATCTCTTTATAATATAAATGTATTACACGTTCAATTTACACATGAAGTTGTTTTATTTAACTGCCCTCATTGTAATAATCTCTAATCATTTTATGTCAGCTATATCCCGCATATAAGTAGAGATAACTCTCCGCTTTCCACTTTTAGTCCGAATCGAAAGCACTTCGTTCATTGGCGAAACTCAACGCCACACTGCTTTCAAACGAAGAATATAAATTATTCAGTTTTGTAACGAAATAATACATGAATTTGATTTGATTTGTATTGGATATGGTTTATTCCGTGTCAAAGTGTCAAAGTTAAAGGTTTTGAATGAAACTATCGAGTTACGCACCAATTGATATTTGTTTAAAATATATTTGCTACTGTATTTATAAACAAACTAAAATTTATTTATATATAGAACGTATTCGTTTACCTGTTATGCGACGTAAATACTTGTAGCACTCCATAAATTTATATATAACATTCTTTATATAGGGCAAAAACATAATATAAAAACTCAGCCTGTATTAAAGCTCGAGTATCTCCTTTATCTTGTCTAGTCCCACCAGATTTCGAGTGATATAAACACTCGTTGCCGAGCTAGGGATAACCCGTGGATCACTGAGGCGTTTTGGGGACAAATTGACCTCTTTGTTTCTATCCCGCGCCGAAATCTCATTACCCGCATCATGGACGTGTTTGTTATTCACTGTGAATTTGCACGGTTTCTTTGTTATTTTGTGATTCACTCTTACGGGTGGCGTGATCTAATCACGCAGTTCACGTTTCATGGTTTACATATGGTTATTATATTGATTGTTGTGTTCAATTGTTTTTGTAATAGAAATATTCGAAGTGGTCATTTTGTGAACGAATTACATGTATTTGTGTATTTGCGAATGTTTGTAGTTGTAATGAGTTTGACGTATTCTCGAGGGAATATCTCACTAATTATCTATCAAAATCTAAATCAAAATTATTATTTATTCAAATAGGTTATTACAAGCACTTTAGAATCGTCAATTAACATAAGTGTCAGTATTGTCAGTCCTATTAGAAGCTTCCACCAGCTCGGAGGGCAGTTCTGCTGAGAAGAGCTGGCGAGAAACTCAACAGTTGCTCGTTTTTAATGTGTTCTCGAAATTAGACGGAAAGAGCAGAACAGAGTGTTTTAACATTTTCTTCTTCTATTTCTTTGAACATCTGTAAATGATATTTTTTAAACATTTACCATGTAAAGCTTAAAATTGTAATTATTAAAAACTTATAGTATCAATAAAAAAAAATTTCAAGCTTATAAATCAAACAATTTGAAAAGTTCTTACACTTCTTACGAATTCTACGTAACGAAATACACATGATTTAATAAACACAATAATTAAACATCAGAATCGTTTTTACAAATCATTTAACTTTGAAAACTTTGTATGAAACATTGTGAATAGATGATATTTAGTGTAATCGAGCTGAAATTAAGCTTTAAGCTTTACTAAAGGTATATTGGACTGGTCGTTCATTAAATACGAACAATTTCGACCCGAATTAACGGGATTGTCTTCGTAACTGGAACATGATACCGATATTTTTCCGATCGGGTAATAACAATTGCCTTGCTTAATAGCAATTGGTAATACCAAGTTATAAGCTTTTGGATATTTAAATGAATATAATTTAGCATTCAACAGGTGTCTCATCGTTTTATATTTTGAAATGAAAAAAAATGTTGTAAATGTTTAAAATGTAGATGATAATATAATATTACAGTTTTTAGACACTGACTTTTGTTAATATGTCAATAATAAGGTCGTTCTCTCTTATTGTTTATGATGGTATTATACCACACATAATGCCCTAGATTTTTTACTTTTTATTCCTCAGAGGTATCTTTTTTATACTCTTTACAAAGTCGTTTCCATGTAATTATATTATTTCTTACCGGACTTCATTTGTAATAATACTCGTACTATGCTTTTTGTTCTTTCTACAATGAGATTTCTTGATTTAACTTTCTTTGAAGTTGCAGTTTCTTGAAAATCTTTTTAAAAGTGTCAAAATGTGGGGCAATCAAACATTCATTTGTGTGAAAAGCTTAAGAAATTACAGTGAAGAATTTTAAACCAATTAGTTTTTTTAGTCTGTATCCTGCGAATAGCAGAGGAGGCAGAGAGAAGCTAGTGTTAAGACACACCGTTCCTCACTTTTCGTCAATTTTCGAGACATGATGTGTTTTAACAATTGAGATGCAGAGCTTGACGCCGCATTTAATCTTGTTACCAGAGCGAGGAAATGAAAATTCGCGTTTCCAATCAGACGCTGTGACGTTACGCCACGACGTTTATATATATATATATATATATATATATATATATATATATATATATATTTATATAGGTTCCTTCTGCCTACAGTTTCCTACCCTGCTATGTGCGGGATATATATATATATATATATATATATATATATATATATATATATATATATATATATATATATATATATATATATATATATATATATATATATATATATATATCCCGCACATAGCAGGGTAGGAAACTGTAGGCAGAAGGAACCTAGTGTTAAGACACTCCGTATCACCGTATCACACACACATATATGGCTTAGCGTTACAATATATTGAGTTTTTATTTTTTATCTTCTCCTGAATCTGTAAATTAAATTGAAGCGTCATTTCTCTTTTAAACCTTGTCCTGTATTCTGCAATTAAAGTTAAAGTATCATAAAACTCCATTCTCGACTTTCCGCTCAAATTCGAGAAGCTTTGTGTGTTCACTGACAGATGTCAACGCTGCAAGAGAACAGTGACTTTTCTAGTAGATATAGTACAAAAAAATACCTTAATTACTATGAGAATATCAGTATATGTCATTATCGAAAAAATCTGTCATTTACGATATTTTTTCCTAGAAGCGTAGACTATGTTTACAACTTTTCAAAAATATTCATATGCTCTGAAAGCTCACTCTCTCACGATGTTTTGTACTAAACGCTTATTACAAAAGAAATATGAGGAAATTAAAAAAATATATAAATACACATTGAAATCTTAACTGACAAGCCTTTAGTAAAACTTAAGTTTCCATGATACTCACTGAAATGTGTTTTACAGTTTATATAGCGAGTGTACAAATAAGCTGTGCGTTAACAAAATACGGCAGTAAAGCTGCTGCTGAGAAGTTGCTTACTTCCGGTTAACGTCACAGTAGGTACAACCAAGGAATTTAAATATTAGCTTGCTTTTGCGTTGGTGGTTTTTCTTAGTTATTATATGAATGTATATTATGCTTATAAGTTTGATGCAGAGACGGATCTACCAGACGTCTAAATAGGCAGCAGCTTAGCGCGACAAGCTTACAAACATTTTAATTTTATTATTTATTATTTTTGGATGTCAGAAAGCTGTTTATGATTTTATAAATTTTAAAACGGTAATAGGATACGGTTCATTAACACTCGATACCTTGAAAATGTGTAAAATATGTAAATATAACACAAGTTCGATAGTTAATAAAGAAAAAAAAATTATGCTATTTAGTAAATTGAGCTTATTTAGGTTTTTCTTTTTGGTTAGACATAGGGGAACGTAGTGCAACCAAGTGTTTTAACTAAAGGTTCTCTGCAAACTGTTCATTACGATAATAACACTTATTATTAGTCATAAAAATCAATTACCACTCGCAGTTTCAAGTAATATGTGCTTTTTTTATTATGTACATATTAATAGAAATTTTACTAAGATGTTGTGTTACGTCTACGATTACTATAAAATTATATATATATATATATATATATATATATATATATATATATATATATATATATATATATATATATATATATATATATATATATATATATATATATAATATATATATATATATATATATATATATATATATATATATATATATATATATATATATATATATATATATATATATATATATATATATATCTATATTTGTGTTTTTAAATGTCTAGTGACAAAACTCTCCTTTCTTCGTTTCTCACGCATTGAATTGCATTGTAATATATTTCTATTTAATCTAATAAAATATTTCAAATACAAAATAACACCAAAAATATGAATAAAATTTTAACATAATATCGCTCAGCATTCTTTACTGTGTAACAAACCAACGCAAACATCATTATATATTTCCATACAAAAGGGAACTACCAATTTGATAAAGAAGTAAAACGGGCTTTCCGCTGTTTAGCTACTGTTATAGTCATAAGTGTACTGAAAAAATCTGACGATTGTATATTTTTATTTATGATTTTATGTAATAACTTTAATATTTACATTTAATATATACTTTATACAAATTGTAATGCTTCTCTTGTTTTATTTGAGTAGTAATTTTACAATAAAGAAGATAGAATTATAGTAATTAAAAAAAAAATGAAGATTTGCAAAAGATTTTCTTATTTCGTACCTAATTTAAGAATAAAATCGTATACTTGGAATACATACTTTTGGTACTCTGTTTGTATTTTTTTATTACAGCACTTACAACAGCTTAACATTTTGTTCTTGATTTCACACTGCAACACTTGATTTGACTTATAAGAAATATTTGTAAAAGAGGACTGTCGTGGTGCAGAGGCACAGCGTCTGCCTGTAAACGTTCCGCCACTCAACACGTAGGAATGGCGGAACGGAACGGAATGTTGAATTGCAACGAATATTATTGCGGACCTTTCCTGGACATTATGATTATAGTGCTTTATTAGACGTAATGATGCAACGAAAGAAATTACCTAACGAGACAATGACTAAATATTACCAGGACAAAGTGACTATGTGTTTCCGGTGCAAGCTATCGGATAGTACTACTGTTTCGTGTATTATACGCTGTTTATGAACTTCAGTGCAACCTAACGCACGTGCATTTCAATGTGAACGACCAGATAATCTATACGAAGCTTTTCTTGACCTCGACGTTAAGCTAGTAGAAGAGTTAACAAGGTATTTGTAATGGCTTATGTGGATACTGGGAGCCAAGTGAATGTTTTGTGTGTACAATCTAAAGTGTGTGTAATCTAAGGTTGCTATCTCTTCAAATCATACCCTCGCATACAATTTAAAAAATAAATCTCTAGAGGTTTGCTTACAAGCCACGGTGAAGTGAAATTCGATCTTGAAATCGATAACATTCCAGTGCTTACTTAACAGACGTTGATATGGGGGACATCAGTTTAATGTGTGATGTGTGTAGTGATTAACATTAACATTGCAGATAAGATGTCGCTCATTGTAAGTAACGGTGCGAGGAGCCTTCAACGATCAGCCAGGTCAGTAGCCAAGCCATGCCAGTATTTCCTAAATTGCCTATTTTAGCTCATACGTCCAATTTACATAAACTTACTAGTTTGCCAGATAACGATAAATCAATAAATATTTTGAATATATTTAAAAGTAGTTCTTCTAATCCTTGTATAGGGGGCGTGCTATTACGCGATATAAAAATAGTTCATTTAGGTGATAACCAGCTTCGTAGTTTATCAAATATTTTATTTCAATATAGTTTTGCAAGTAGTACTAAAGATCTCGGCTGTACTAACTTAATACAAATGAAAATAAGACTTGACCACTAGCAGCTGATATATCGTCAACCGTATAGACAATCCCACAGCGAACGAGAAATAGTAAAGCCTAAAGCTAGAGTTATTAGATGCAGGTATCATTAAAGAATCCGAATTGAATTATGGTTCTCCTGTAGTATCGGTAAAGAAAAAGAATGGCGATAGTAGATTATGTATAGATTATCGTGCGTTCAATGCTGCAACAATATCCGTTATCTAATATTGAGGATGTCCGGTCAAAAATATTACACATGTTTCGATATGGCTCAAGGATATCACTAATTTATGTTAGCCCGGAAGACATATATAAAACGGCTTTTATCTGTCAACAAGGTCAATTCGAATATGTAAGAGTTCCTTTCGGTTTAGCCAATTCTCCCTCAGTTTTTATGCGTTAAATTCATAAAATCTTTAACTCGATTCAAACTATGTTATCTAACAGTGACAGTTCTGCAAACGAGGCTTTAGCATTATCAGATGATATTTTACTACCCTCAGTAGTCATTGAATCGGGATTAAAAATGTTAGAGATTGTGTTACGTATATTTTAACCCGAAAATCCTAGATTTAATATGAAAAATGTGTTCATTATTGCAAGATCAAGTAACATATTTAGGATATGAAATTTCTCAAAATGGAGTTAAACTGTCGGAATCTAAATTAAGTGCGGTTCCAAAAACGTTCATGAGATACGGAAGTTTATAGGTCTTTGTAGTTATTTTTGAAAATTATATTTACATTCGCGCAAATAGCCCGCCCGTTAACCGATCTTACCAAGAAAAATGTGCCATGGGTATGCAATACAGAGCAATCGGCTAGATTTGAAAAATTAAAAATTTGTATATGTTCGAAGCCTATATTAGCACTTTATGATCCCTCGCGTAATACAGAAATACATATGGATGCGTGCAAACCGTGTAACATCTCCCGAGGAAAGTATGCATCACGGTTACGAGCTCGAAGCACTAGCAGTGGTCGAATCATTAGGAAAATTTCGCGTGTACGTAGTAGTAGGTTACAGATTGTACTTCTGTGCGCGCTACTCTTACAAAGCGTGATATAATTCCACGTATATCAAGATGGTGGTAATTAATCCAAGAGTACGATATCACTGTCGAATATAGGGCAGGTGAACGAATGCAACATGTGGATGCACTCATCAGAAATCCAATTGATACCGTTTACATTAATCGCCTCGAAGTGGCAGATTGGTTTTATACCGTTCAGTTGCAGGATGTCGTTCCAGGGCCGGCAAGATAGAAAATAGTTCAAATGCATCATGATGAAATACTTCACGTCGGTCTGACTTGATAGAAAAAGATTATTTGTTTCCTAAAAAGAATAGATTTTTCGGAAATATATAACGACATGCTTGCATTGTACATACGGCAAGGGTGAATACGGGAAGAAGGAAGACATGTTGCATCTTAAACCATACAAACTTTTTACAGGGATCCACATTGATCAGTTGGGGCTTTTTGTAGAACAAAGAAAGATTATCAATATATGTTAGTTATAACAGATGCATTTTCAAAGTTTCGTCATTGCGGAGCCAACTCGAACAGTAATTTCGGTTGAAACGGCCAGAGCACTTAAAAGATTTCTTTTGCTTTTTCTTTTGCTTTTGATTTGGTTTTCCGAATAGAATAGTAACTAAACACGGTAAAGTTTCACGAGTAGATATTTTAAGAAGTTTGGCACTGAGAAACGGTTCAAACATACATTGAACGCGATTACGTGCCCGAAAGCAAACTGACAAGTGCAGCGCACCAATAGGACAATACTCAACGCTTTACGGGCGTCAGACCCTAGTGAAGCTGCTAATAACTCTATGATTTAATGTTTTCTCGCAGTGGTAGGTCCAGATGTAACGTATCTGTCCCAGATAGGATACAAGGATCCAAACTAGCGAACTGAGGCAAAGCGACGTATAGATAAAACTAGTGTTAGGATGAAGTGTAACATTGATAAACGTCGTTAAAATTGTTCTATTTACCAAAAGGGCAATATAGTTCTCTGGGACCAAGCTCCTACTAGTAGTGCTGCCTAGGATTAGTTCAAAATTAGATGACATTTATTCAGGGCCGTATATCGTTACTAAAGTTGTAGGCAATGACAGATATGGGATTCGAATTATCAAGGGGCTACGGGGATACAAAAGCTTTGTGGGATAAGTGTCCGCCGATTCATTACGGCCGTACCGCAGTGTAGCCTCCGTATCTGACAGTTCTGATGAACAATTGGAAACGGAAAATCTAATGGATTTACTTGAAAGCTAACCATATTATCTTGTCCCCATTGCGGGAGCAATTGTTGCAGGATGGCCGATTGTAACGCTAAGCCATATATGCTAGACAAAGACAACCAGCCTTGCCAGCCACGCCAGCCTAGACAGCCATGCCAGTCTAGCCAGCCACGCCAGCCTAACCAGCCACGCCAGCCTAGCCAAGCCAGCCAAGCCAGCCATTGCCTATATTGATAGTCAACCTTGTACCCCTCCCAATGTGGGTGGGGACAAGTGTTTAAATAAGCCGTCTACCTCATTTTGGGGGCATTTTTATAACGAACACCATTGTAAGCCGTAACTCTGTTCAAATTTAAAAACAAATATAAATAAGAGTTTATTCATCGCTGTGTTTTATTACATACCGTTTCAATATATATATCGACGCAAATGAAGTCATACAAATCGAGCTATTTGGTTGACAGTGATAGATTCATTGGCTAAGTAAGTACCTTAGATATGAAAATTTTGAAACATGAATATGCACTTTAGTTTTATTCTACATACGAGTACCTATATACGTATATACGTAATACGTAAAATTGTATTCAATGTGTTCGCTTATTGGGAATTGATAAAATAGCACATTTAGCAGAGATACTAAAGTACTTTAACGAATTTCTGTAAAAAAATTGATTATTGCTCATCATATTAGACATTACATTACAGGAACCATCCACCCTTAAAACAACAAGTTATATAAAGAGAGGTAAAATGGAGGGATAATAAATGGTAAGTACACGTGGACGAAGTCGCGGGCAAAAGCTATTATTGAGTATTTATTTTATTTTTCCGCTTGGGCAGATGTAGTACGATGTTGAGTCCACCATTCAATGCCCAATTAGTCGAATTTGGGTAAAATGGAAAACAGAGTGTCTTAACACTAGTTATCTCTGTCCTGTTATAAAGGAGAGAAATGATGATGAACAAAAAAAATAATATTTAAATAACTTTTTGAATTACAAGTATAAAGCAAAAACTAAGCTTTTCTTACTTTAAATCAAATGTCGATCAGCTGTCGGCAAGTCAATGCCACGCTGCACAGCAAGCTCCACAAACTAGACATTACATAACAGGATGAAACGTGAACACGATCCTACTACGAACATATTTATACTAATATAAGTTTGTTTGTTTGAACGTTATCATCTCAGAAACTAATGTTCAGAATTTAAATTGAAAATTTTAGTTTTTGAAATTCTCATTCAGCTACGGCGAAATCCTTATACGCTCTTTATAACTTATGTAGGGAGATTTTACAAATTTTCGCTGCCCAAAGATCATTGCTATGAATGTTCAATTAACAAGAGAGAATACTATTTATTTTTTTATAATTTTTTTTCACGCTGTATTCCGCACATAGCATGGTAGACAGAGGGAAATATAGGCTCAAGGAACCTAGTGTTAAGACACTCCATCACCCGCTTTCCGCTTTTCGAGACATTGCACGTTGAGTGGCGGAACTCAACGCAGCGCTTTTGCCTTGTTGCGAGAGCGAGAATAAATTAAATGTTTCATTCTCCCCGAGGGGAATAGAACCCACAAACCGTCGCGTTTGCAGGCAGAGGCCTCGTGGGTTAGTGCCTCCACGTCACGACGGTCCTTTTAATATTTTTTAAAGTATTATTCTACACTAAAGATCGAAAAATATTTTCACAGGACACACAAACAGCACATATTTTGAGTTTACCCACTGTACTAAAGTGTGTTGTGTGTCATAAACAACTCCTAGTTATATCTATTTCACCACGATCACTTATATAAAATAATCCTATTGTAAATTATGGATGCTAAGCAATAATACTAAACCTGACCGTGAATAATTGACAGATTTTTATTTATATTATACGAGTTACCTCGTATTGGTTAAAATAATTATGGTGTTGGGTTCTACCACCCAATACCACATCTTTAAAAGCCCCTTTTTCTGTAGTTAATCTGCAATAAAAGAAAAAAGGTCCAATTAAGTAAGTAAGAACCAAAGTTTATATTTTTACTGAGGTTTATTTATATTTCGTTGACTTAGGAAGTTTATTTCTTCTATAGATTTGGACATTTGACAAACAGATAGACTGAAGGACAAGTGATTCCGTATACGGGTTCAGGTTTTTCGTTTAGAGGTAACCCACAAAACTGCAATTCTAAAACGAGATAGGAATATTTTTATCGCTTATTTTCATTTAATTAAATATATGAGTATCTACCAGGAACGGCAATATAAGGTAATATTAAAAAACCTTACTAATGCATAATAGGTTTGTTAAAGACACTAAAAGTGCACTCAGCTATGATTTTACCTCCTTCAAAACAAAATATGTATAGAATTATCTAAATCACACGGAAAATATACTATAAAATGCAACAAAAATCTGAATCTAATCCAATAGCTTAGAATTTTACTAATAGTAATAAAATGCAACCCTAAACAAACAACAAGCAAATGCGACATTGGAATATTTTTTTAATTGATACACACAAAGAATATCCTAAAAAAGGTCTTCGAATCTATCCTAAAAAAAGAATCTTTCAAAGGTCACCCCAGTCTACTACCAATAAAATCTTTCCAAGGAACCCAGGAAAATTTAAATAAATTTAAAAAAAAAATAAAAATTTAAATCTCAACTATTAAACCTTCTATTTAGTGAAAAACAAATAGTTTATTTATGTATATTATTTCAAATAAACAGAAAAACATAGAAATAATAATGTATGTGTTAAAGCAATTGAAATACCTAGATTTAAACTTGTGGTGGCATGTCAAGAGTAATTCTCCCCTCCTCCACAGTTCCTAAGTTTATAATCTTGTGCATTTTCCTTACCTTATGTAAATCTTTCATTTCATTGAAATTCAACGTATATAGCTTCAACATAATATCGATAGATAAATAGATTTCCAATATTCTCTATTAAGCTTCGATGTTTGATTTCGCGAATAAAATGGTGAAATGAATTCTCAAATCACTTTCCGCTATAATATTACCCCTTTGTATCAAACATAGCATTAGTTTAGGATAATCAATATTTCTATATATTTTATGTTATTTATATATATTTATAGTAATATTGTTTCATTTTATGCATATAAATTTCAAACGCAGACAAATTCGACCAAGACTTATGAGAGCCAACTAAAAAAAACTGTTGAAGAAATCGCTTGAATACACGACTCAAGGTATTTTCAACGCCATAACTATACTAAACTATACAATTTCATATAAAAATTAAAATATACATTTTTTGCTATAAGAAAAACATGTAACATGAAACGATCGAAGAATTCCTAGACATCCATGTAATTATTTCCATTCTACGCGAAGGCAAATTAATCAAAGCTTGGGAGCGTCGTATCTCGTTTCAAGTTAGATGAGTTGTCACCCACGCCGTACGCTCACTGAATAAAATTAACTACCCCGCCCGATTCTTACTTATTTGCAATGTCTAGCTAGGAAAGTCTTCTAAGAAAGAGAAGTGATAAAGCTGGAGTTTCTTTTTGTTACTTGAGCCAGCTTCTTGAGTGGCGGACTTCGACGCTGCACTTGTCATATATATAGGCACAGCAAGGATATGAATATAATTTATACCCCAGAGTGAGAATCGAACCTACAGCAATCATAGTACCATTTAGAATCATATACAAATGCGTCGGTACAATACTGGATTTCATATCTTAAATGTTGGAATAAAGATTGAAAATGATCATTATTTCAAAAGCGGAGTAAAACATCACTGTTTTGATAATAGAAAAATAAAACCAATATCGATTTCAATTGTATATGTATAAATTTTAAAGAAATTTCCCGCTTACAGCATGTTTGACGTCATCAAACACTCATACGACGTAATATATCTGCGTCATTGCTAATAAAAGAATGACCATAACGTTTATATATATATATATATATATATATATATATATATATATATATATATATATATATATATATATATATATATATATATATATATATATATATATATATATATATATATATATATATATATATATATATATATATATATATAAAAAAATAGAACAATTTAACATAGAATTAAATATAATTCTAGCCTTTACAAATCACTCTCAAGACATAAAAGCAAGTGAATAATGTGAACTCGGCTCGCAGTAAGCTTTATCTGGTACAAGTTAATGATTTGGCGCGTTTATGGCAGCAGTTAGCAGTTTCGAGTGGAAAAATGTCATGAATAAAGTTACCTCGTCTCTGTGAGGGCGAGAGTCGTATACGCTTATCACATTTAAACTTTACCAATAAAGATTTCACTTACATATAATATAATATAAATTATTTTTAAACATAGCTATTTATACAAGGTTAAATTTTTATTTTTTTAAATATGCTTGTCCCTAATTTATTTTATTAATTAATAATAAATAGAATATATTATAAGATATGCTTCGAATATCGTTTTGCTATTATGAATTACTAGCGATACGCCTGCAGCTTCACCCGCTTGAACTACACGATGATTTACTTATTGTTAATATTGATACTATAGTTAATATATATATATCTTTAATACTGTAGAACTTTTTTTTTTGTTTTATCATCAATAGTTTCCGCAACCCACGAGATGACAGATTTTTTATTTTATTTTATTTTTTCACACCTTGGGTTATATTATTGCATTTTTATTAGGGATCCGTATTCCTTTTTTTAATGTAATATAGACTACGTCACGTCGTGAAAACAGTACAAGCATACATACAATAACACAAATGCTTTTATCTTCTATAGTATTATTTTAGATGAAATTATTACTATAGTTTTTTAATAATATTTAGCTTCGCTTCGCTTTTGATTTTCTTTTCTTTAATTCCTTTCAAACTACTTTTGACTGTAATCGCAAAGCGGTATTTGCTGTAAGTGATAAATCATTGCTGCACAATGCAGCCTCAGAAGTGTCTAACATTGTACTTTGTACCTAATGATAGTTGATAGCTTTGTTCACAGAGCTAAAAGTTTAAACGTTTCATTTCTAATATATATATATATATATATATATATATATATATATATATATATATATATATATATATATATATATATATATATATATATATATATATATATATATATATTTTTTTTTTTTTTTTTCTACGATGGAACACGATGTGTTTTCCTATGGCTGGGCGGACGAGTAGAAATCTTCCTTCAGAGATTCTAATAGCATAAATAATTTGTTATAAGCGTATAAGAATTTCAAGGAAGCTTGATAAAGAATGTATGATGTAGTAGTCAGAGCGCTTTGAAGGCTTTCAAGAGACGCAGATTCGAGTCCCGTTTCGTTCAACATTTTTATACAGTTCTTATTATTCTTATTATTATTATACCATCGTTATCTTATTAAAGTAGATTTTGATATCCTATGACTATAAAATAAATGTATTTTAATTTATGATCTGAAAGTTTTTTGTATACATTTTGTATTGAAATAGTATAAAGTCGATATGTACTATAAATATAAATGCTTTCCAAATGTCTAAAGTTACGACGTGTGAGCACTTTTCGATTCGGGGACGCTTGAGTCCCCAACTTTTCTAAATGTATGGTACATTTGAAGTACTCTTGAAATGTTGTAAAGTACTTTGCTATATTTTATGTATATATAAAATATTCTCTACGTCGTGACAGCAACGGCGATGGTAATAGATTCAATTCCCATTCCGAGGAATCAATTATTTCCATCTCGCTCTGAGAAAGACTAAATTGAAGAATTGAAGAAATTGAAGAATTGAATTTTATTCCAAAGGTTTTTTTCCAAGATTTGTAGAATAATTAACTGAATTCGTACAGAAAACAGAGATAGTCTTGACTCTCTCTCTCTCTGGAGAGGGTTTCAAGCAAAAATAATCGGTTTTTGATTAGTTTTTATTAAAATTTACATGATAAATTTTGATTCGCAGAGAAAGAGCGCCTTTTTCTTCTTTTCGGTCAACGAAACCAATATAGTCTTTGTTGAAAGTTGCAATTTAAAAAATTGTAAATTATAATATATTTTTTTTATTTCTATTAAGAAAAATAGATAAGTATGTTCTAATACTCCTCCTCATTCTAAAACTATTTTAGAATTTATTTTAGCTTCAGTTTTAATATAAATATGCTTATTTTTATGACTTTTAAAGTATTAATTTATACTAAGGATAGAAAAAATACTTAACGAAAACATATAAAAATTTGAACGCAGTCAGATTTGAACCCGCGCCTAATGGGCACTGTCCAAGCGCTCTGGCCACTAAGACATGCGTTCTTCATCAAGCTGCGTCGAAATTCTTATATGCTTTATACAACTAATAAGTTGTATACGTTGTTGTACTCTGTAGGGAGATTTTTACAAATTTTCATGAGGCACAGGTTCAAATTCCGCTGCGGTCAAATTTTTATGTTTTCCTAAAGTGTAACCTCTAGCCACGAGCAGACCAACCTTTTCCTTAAATAATAAACTAATTAAATACAATAAATAATATGAACGATCAGTTTTAAGTTAGAGTAATGTCTTCAAGAACCCCCCCAGTTAACAGTTAGCACACTATTAATATTTTACGCTGTCGTAGATTGATAGTTACTTGCCTGCACGTGATTATTGTAGGTTCAAGTTCCAGTACCACAGTATTAAGTGTAAATGTTACTGTAACAGCCCGTATACAAGTCATGTGTTGGTAAATGTAAGGATTTATAAAAAACAGATGACTTTTTTCGGGATTTTCTAACCTAACCTAAGATTTACCACGTAAAGTTAAAGTGGTAAAAGTTGAAATCATATAATTGTTGCGCATTTAACCAATATGATGTACCATCTTAGGTTTTACTGGAAAATCTTAGAATTTATCGTAGTTCGTGCTTTTACAGTAACATATATACATACTTATATATATATATATATATATATATATATATATATATATATATATATATATATATATATATATATATATATATATATATATATATATATATATATATATATATATATATATATATATATATATATATATATATATATATATATATATATATATATATATATATATATATGACTTTTTCAGCTTTTCACTTAAAATTAATTTCATAAATGATACATTATGTAACGAGAACAAATTTAATATTCAAATCTGCCTACACAATAATGAAATTATGTAATCTCAAACGACTCCCACGAATAATTGAAAAGTGATATTTTCCAAGAAAACAGTACCTTATTTCTTAATCTATATATAGAACTAGGCATTTTTATTGATGATGTTCATTGATTTTATTATTGATTAGTAGACAATGATTTATTTTAAATGTCACAAGTAAATGTAAGACAGTGCGCGGCGTTGAGTGACTACCGCTTAATTTCAATTAATAGACAGTCATTTAAATTACTAAAAGAGGTTAGCTTAGATAACTACTAAAGAATCTTCATAATAAACATATCCATTGTCACAAAAGACAATACAAACTTAGACACTTGTCTTATCTTGTCGACGGTACTTAAAAAATTTGTGTCCAATGATGTCATAAAATAAAAGGCGAATGACCTTTTAAATGTCAGCATTAGGATTCTTATAATCGAAATGTCTGAAACGTTATTTACGTAGTGTCCTTTGGCAGGCGGCGAATAATTTGAACTGGAAAAGTTTTCTCGTAAATCAATGGAAATTTCAAGTAATTTTTAGCAGTGACTGAATTTTTAGGTGAACTAAGTTAATATTAGCTATAAATTATCGTTATAAATTAAAGATATTCATCATTCATTATTCTCTTTATTTGACCATTTTGTTATCTGTGTGTCTGCGTCTTCTTCTTCTTCTTCCACTTAGCATTATCCCGGCCTATTGCCAGGGTCAGTGCCAGGCTTTCCTACTTAATCTACTCCACTTTGCACGGTCTTGAGCATCCTCAGTTAGTCCATTGGCTCTCATGTCCTGCGCCACGACGTCCAGCCATCGCTTCCTTGGGCGTTCGGGGGGTCTTACTCCAGGGACATACATATCAAGGCATTTTCTTCCGACGTAGTTCTTAGGCCGGCGCAAAAAGTGGCCATACCATCTCAGATGACGCTCTTGGAGCTTATCCGCTACGTCACGGACCCCAAGACTACCTCGAATGAATGTGTTGCGTATGCGGTCAGCCCGAGTAACGCCACACATCCACCTCAGCAACTGTGTGTCTGCCTGTCTGTTCGTTTATTAAGACCAGTTTTCTCGAGATCGCTTGGAGGTATCAAGCTGAAATTAATATATATATATATATATATATATATATATATATATATATATATATATATATATATATATATATATATATATATATATATATATATATATATATATATATATATATATATATATATATATATATATATTTATATATATATATATATATATATATATATATATATATATATATATATATATATATATATATATATATATATATATATATATATATATATATATATATATATACATTTATATTCGCCCGCAAATTCAAGTGCTTTATATTTTAAAAGTTGTTTCCCTACATTTATGAATTTGATACGGAGCTCTAGATGCGCGACCTCCACTCGCACTTGACCGATTTTTCATTCAATAAAATTATCAAATCCAGTACTTTTTACGATATAAATGTAAAAAGTTATTAAAATATATATATATATTAAATATGTTATGAGCGACAGCTTTATTTCAATGTTACAAAAAATGTAAGCCGTTTACGGCCACGTTTAACAAGTTAAACGAGAGAGACTATAAAGACTTCAGACAAACCGCTCCCACACGTCTTAAATATTCTAATATTAAAATTTTCCTAAAAAAACCTTGCGTAGGTTTTACTCAACTAGAATCGTTGAATTCATATTTTTTGTTATTGTACATAAGAAAATATGAATTTCATTTAGTTAGTAATATATACATCTTTGATACTAATATTATAGTAGAATTTATTAGTAACAATTTTAGTGCAAAATCCTGTCAGTGAGAACCTATAGTTAAGACACTCCATTTTCCACTTTCCGTCTGAATTCGAGACCTGACGAGTAAAGAGATCGACTTACCATCGAATTCAATTCATCTCATTCATAATAATCGCCCGGCAACAGTACCGAGTAGTAGATTGTTATATTGTACTATATGTTTTTGCGACATCTTCATATTCATATATAGGTACCTCATATATAGGTACCTCATATATAGGTACCGGTGCCGTACTAGTGTAAAATGATTAAAGCCACATACATTTCTAGAAGCCCATTCTAGAAATGTACGTTTCAAAAATATACACGATTAATCGGTTAAAAGAGTTTCATTTGAAATGTGTAAAAATTGCGAAAATCAAATATCTTATTATTTTCATCGTCTTTGATATTCTGGACTTAGACTAAAGAAAGGGTGTTTTAAAAGGGACGGTAATATTAATAGTATTATTATAATATATTCCGTTTGAAACACTTATAAAACCACGTTTAAATCCGTTATTTGAAATATCGGTGGATAATATTCTCAATATAAATGTGATTTACTCAGTGTAATTTGTAACAAATTGTACAATACATCTTTCAGTGGGAATCGAACCTACGTAGGTACATAATTAGATCAGGATTCATATTGCCAAATGGTCACTTGTTGTTTTTTATATATATATATATATATATATATATATATATATATATATATATATATATATATATATATATATATATATATATATATATATATATATATATATATATATATATATATATATATATATATATATATATATATATATATATATATATATATATATATACAAAGCCATCGGACGGCCTTGCGACAGGGAGGCTGTCATTATTTCGCTCCGGAGTTATTTTGAAACTGTCATATCTTTTAAAATATTCATTAAAATTGAGTGAAAGTAAAGTGTACAAGACAATTTTGTTCCAAATTTAATACTTTTTATTAATAACCCATTTATTTAGATACAGATTAAAAATATTATCGCAACTAATGCATTAAGTATCTTAGAAAATATATTATTACTATAAAAAGGTTATAGTGTAGACTTTTTTAACATTAAGGAGAACAATTCTGTCACTTACACAGCGCTGTGTTCACGTCTTAACTTTTTTCATTTTAGCTAATAATATCCTTTTATAGTGATAAAGAAAAATCGATGAAGTAGTTTTAGAGATCCGCTACAAACAAAAACCATTTCTTTCCGCGTTTCAATAGGTATTAGCGTAGTATAATTAATTAATTTAATATGTAATTATTTGGAGACACTAGTATTTTTATTTTTAATTTCTTCACCTGCATAAAGACATTGCTTTAGGTAATTCATATAAATTCATCTTTAAGATCTTCGGTGATATTTTCTTTAAAAAAATTCACATTAAACATTATTCCGTTATTACTTTGACGAAGTGAGGCCCATTTGACTGATTAAATTAGGTGTATAATAAAACCTACTCTACGTGAATATTTATATTCTATTAGCTTTTCGCTTTATCTCGCTTGTAGTAGGGTAGATATATATATAGAGAAAATTGATTGATTATTGATAATATATTACCTTCTCCGCTCTACGTTTGAATTCCACACATTGTGGAATGCGGAATTAAACGCCGTGCTTTGTCTTACTAGAGTGGACAAATAAAAAAAAAACATTTTCTTAAATAAGAATAGAACCCACTAGTCCAGTCTCCTCGTTCTATAAATCAAAAAATTTAATATTGCTATAAAATTTAATAGCAATATGTTTATTTTTCTATATATAGTATATCTTATTAAATTACATATATACATACGTTTACGTAATTGAAAAAATAATCGTTAAATTGTAACGGGATTATTTACGGCCGTTGCGATGTTTACGGTGGTCGCGAGAGCCCGCTTACTATAATTACTGGTTTTGGAGAATTGTTGTTCAAATCATGTGTAGGCGACTGTGCCGTAATTTGAGCCCACAGCGCTACAAGTGCCCTCTGTTACCCTCACGGCCGTAATATTTCTAAAAGTGATTTTAGTTTATACTTAGTTTCATTGCCGCTTAAATATCAGTGAGATTATGAAAAACGAGCGATCCGTTCGCGGTTTCGCCACTTAATATACGAAATCACATTGTACATGATCAGTAAACTCATATTTACTTTAATATATATATATTTTTTTTTCGGAAATAAAAATAGCATAAGTTAATCCTTATTATATCAGCTACCTGTAACTAAAAGTCCCGTCAAAGTTGGTATATATATATATATATATATATATATATATAAATATAAATGATTAATATCATTGATATTTTAACAAAAATCATCAATCGACTTAAATTGAAATTTATATCTCCATACAAGTGTTTTTTATCGAATGCTAAATTTCATAACCAAAAAATTCAAAATGTTTAAATACATTTTTGGCAAATTTGTCAAACTTTTGATTTCATTTGCCAAAATTATCTATAGAAAGAGAGAAAAGGAAATTTATGCTTACTATATTGTCACATACATTTCTACATACAATTCTTATATACAACGCTAGTACTACTACCATAGTTTTATATTCATGTAATTAATGAAATTGTCAGAGCTACTTCTTTTTAAGTATTATTTTATATACCAAAGAAAAAATTTCATTAGAATAATCCTGTGAATTATTAAAATAAAAACACCATTTACTTTCTATTATCTGTGTTCAACTCAATCCTTTAGCATTCCCATCTCCGCTTAATACGACGGCGTTTCCACGCAAAATAACATCAAAATACTATTACATGACGGAGGTGTCGCTTTAATTTGATTTTAAGGGCCTTTGATTTTAATAAATTGCTGCAGAACAAATAGAAGCTTAATTATAGTACTTATATTTATATTTTGTTATATGTTAAAATAATAAATAAATACTCAACACGCAATGCCTCGAATGGTGGAAAGTGGGGAACAGACTGTATTAACAAACACTACGTTTCTTAAGCCTACGGTTCCCTCTGCCTACCCTGCTATGAGCGAAATACAGCGTGGAGAAAAAAATTATAAAAAAATAAATAGTATTCTCTCTTGCCAAGTGAACACTCATAGCAGTGATCTTTGGACAGCGGTAATTTGTAAAAATTTCCCTACAGAGATACTTATAACATAAGTTGTAAAAAGTGTATAAGAACAGCCGAAAGTTAAATAAATAAATAGATAAATAGCTTCGCGCTAATACCCGCGTATCCCAGTTCCAGAGGGAACCAAGTCTTACCTAGTGATATCTAGTGAACCTAGTGAGTAGCGGAAATGATGGCGGAAAGATTTAGAATTAATAATGGTATGTCAGTATATTTAAATAAAAGAGGCTATATATTTAAAAAGATAAAAGAAATTATGAATTATGAAATATCTGATCACATTTCATAAATGTTTTATTCTTTTATACAAAGTGGTAACAAAAGCAAAAAAAAAGTTACACAATTTATCTGTTAGTTTTAGCCCATTTCTAGATTACATTTGTCATCTGGAATAAGTCATTAATTCTATAGCCAAACCCAAAATATTCTCATAACACAATATGGAGAAACAATTATCGGATACGTATAGCAGATGTTTAATAATAATCATCTCCTGTAGCAATATACGCAGCGAAATTCATTGGAATATTAAATATCTACTTTGGAAAATTTGCTACATCAATTAGTACCATCATTATTCAATCAATTACAATTACTGTCGAAATTACGATAATGGTAAAATAGAATACGGAATATTTAATTATTTTATGATTAAAAAAAATTAACAGCTATGTTTTCCTTTAGAAGGAAAAGCAAGAAAAATATTGTTTAATATTATTTATTTTATAAAGATGGCGCTCAGATAGACTCTACACAGAATAGTTGTCTGCTCGATTTCTACTTAGGTAAAGATAGTATATATTTTTAAGAATCACAACTGAGTCTTGGACACTGGGTATGTGTATATACAAATGATCATCTCATTCATCATCATATATATATATATATATATATATATATATATATATATATATATATATATATATATATATATATATATATATATATATATATATATATATATATATATATATATATATATATATATATATATATATATATATATATTTGTACCTATATAATATTCTAATTTAATCTTTTTTAGCTTAACGCTATACCCCGCACATAGCTGGGTAGACGGAGAGAACTTAAGACAACTGAAGACATTCAATTCACCGCTTTCTGTTGAGTTCGCTGCGTGTTCATGCAAATGGGGAAAGCTGCGCGGCAAATTTTTGTGGGAGAGATTCACCTACCCCCCAAAGTGGATATCGAACCTGCAACTGTCTCAGTGCGTCATGACAGCCTCATCGAATAGGCATGTGCTTCCTATACCTGTATGTAAATATATGTGAGTACAAAGTTAAGCCTCCTTCAACATTCATCTCGCTTGTTTGCAAAAGTTTCAAGGAAACATTCAAGGAAAACTTTCCAAAAATTTACCCAAGAAATGTTGTAGTAAATAATTTAACCAAGAATATAAATATAGAAATCGTTGTTATAATGTACGACAAGTAATTATAGGTCTTAAACTATTATTACTCCTTGATTCAGAACCTCAATTTTTTTTTTATAATAAACTACAAAAAAATAATTGAATCTAAAAATTATAACTATCCATAAATCTACTATCTATTTCTTTTTTTTTGGCATCATATTATGTTTGTTTTTCAGTTGCTCGTGACATATGACTTAAACTATATACTATATATTGAGTTCTATAAAATAATTTTAAAACGTTTTTTAATATTTTCCAGAACATTATTTGTTTAGACTGTGAATTTTCAAGAAAAAATTGAGTACACAATTTTAGCAAGTAGAGGCCATCGAGGTCATTTTATATGTAGTGTATATCCCCATTCGGTGGTTAGTATCATTTTTATATCTCTGCTTTGCTAAGATAAAACGCGGCGTTGAGTTCCGCTACACAGAGTCACGAATTCAGGTGGAAAGCGAAAACACTAGGTTATCTTTGCCCAATGTGCGGTATGCAAGATAAAAAACGCGTCAAACTAAAAAAAGCTTTTATTTTTTAAATAAACTTTACAAATAAACAAAAAAGCTTTTAATTAAACGAATTATTAAGGACCGTTGTGGCGCAGAGGCACAGCGTCTACCTGTAAACGCTACTTGTGGTTCGATTCTCATGGGGGGAGAACAAAATAAACGTTTTCTTTTCTTCGATCTGGCAACATGAAAAAAACGCGGCGTTTAATTGCGCCACTCAACAGGCAATGACGTCTGTCTAGGTTCCTTGAGCCTACGGTTCCCTCTGCCTACTCTGCTGAAACAGGGTGAAGCTAAAAAAAGAATGAACTATTTGAAAAGACCATCAAAAATATCAGAAAGCGAAATGACATTAAACTTTAAGTTTACTTATTAAGAGCGATAATAAACTTAAACTAACTTACGTGAAAAAAATGTAGCAGACTAAAAATTCATCTCAAAACTTAAGTCCAAAAAGGAAAAATAAATTTGTAAGAAAAATCTAATTAGAGCCTAAGCGAAGACAAAGTCCACCGTCCGGAGACATTATAGAAATTAGAAGCCCTACAATTAACTTTTACTCCCTTCGTGAAAATTCCTGAAGTGCTATTCCCTAGTATTTAATGTGTCGTTGATGAACAAAGGTTACTAACGAAATTTTCAACCTGTTAGATGTCGTAATAAATCTTTTTATTTTATATATTATTTTTTAGCTATACGCTTTTTACCGCATATAGCAAGGGAGAGGCAGAGGGAACGTAGTGTCAACACACTTCGTTCGCTACTTTTCGATCGCCATTTACTCTATTGCCAGAGCGAATTATTCATTACCCAAATGGGGATTGAACTCACAACCAATGTATATACATTGGTTGTGAGTCATAGTGAGATAACGTCTGGCTATATAGCCAGACGTTATCTCACTATGCCACAATAACCTCTAAAATATATTTTGTGTGTTTATAATTGAAAATTTGTGCGTAAAAATACCGTAATTTTTTTATACTGCTGGAGAGGTTGTGTTAAAATATTTATATTACTTTTTAAGTGTTATTCACACTATGGAAAGAAAAATACTTGACGAAAACATACAAAAATTGAATTTTGTGAGATTTGAATCCGCGGCTCTTGGAAGCCGTCCAAGCGCTCTGAACGCTAAGCCATACGTTTCATCAAACTACGTCCAAATTCGTATATGCTCCTTACAATTTATTTACGTTAGACTAATTTATATTAGACGACTTCCATCAGGTCAATTCTTATGTTTTCTATAAGATTTAGTGTAAAAAGTGTTTTACACTCTCTTTTCCATTACATAGTACTAGTTTAAAATACAAATATTATCTGTATCACTTATTGCAAATCACCCATCGACATAGGTTCCACATTTCTTATTTAAGTTAGCTGTAACATTTTATAAAGCAACTCATTTTTACAACCACCTTTATACTACAATATTAGAAGGATGTAACAAAATAATATTACTTGGTTACTGATAAAGGTATTTGGTTATTAAATCTCACCAAGGGCAGCCTTCAAGGTTATACTGCCGCTGGCAGTTCTTTGAAAATGTGTCAAAGGATTTAATCTAATCAACCTTAAATTGAACGATATTATGGCTCAGTTATTGAATTAAGCCGAATTAAATAATTCTATAAATATTTTTTTAAATAGTATGTATATATATAAATGTATATTTATAATATATGTCACATAACATGTTTTGTTTGTCACAAAAGAGTGCTGCATTCAATTTTGTCATCCAGCTCCCTGTCATATGTTAAAGTGGGCGAAAACGGAGGGCGACCTTTGCTACTTGTGACGAATAAGAAAATATGGTATTTCTTCAACTACAATTTTATTTTATTTTCATTAAAAATGGCGAAAATACTCGGTACTTTAATCGATATAAATATCGATATCCATTTCTCTAAAATAATACTCGTCGTTGACGTCAAAATAATAACAAAAACTACAAAACTATTCTTTTTCCTATATGAAAATGGAGATTAATCAAAAACAGTGTCGGTTTAATATCCTAAGATTGAAAATTTCGCATTTTTCTTTGATATTTTTTTACTGACACTTGACTGTTTTACTTTGCCATAAAATTCCATCTAGATATATATCATCGTTTCATATCGTTCCACGGGAATCTGTGCTCACCAAAGGCACATAAATGCCTAAATCAATTTACCATTTTATGATTCTATTTTATACGTGCGCTATTAAATGTCAACCTTGCTAAATTTATAGGAGATTTATTGCATTCCACGTCATGTACCTAATATTTAAATGAAATTATATTGAAAAGCATACTGTAATATGTGATTAATTTTACATTTTTAACGATAATATTTAATTTTAAATAATAAGAAACAAAAAAAATCTAATTTGAAAAAATCAAGAACTTACTATTATAGACCAAAGGTACTAACCATATATATAAAGGGATATAGGGATATCCCTAGTGGGTTAATAGTGTATAACAAATGACATGTTCGACACGAAGTATATGTTCAAGAAATGTATTGATGCCAGTCCTAGACAGGCCGAGATCTTTTAGCAAACTATTGAGAGATTTCGCTGTTATATCTCTCGTTCTCACTAATAGAAATTAATTCTAAGCCTATTCCTAGTCAGTTCGTTATTACAGTAAATTATTTGAACTTCACCTACAAGAGGACACTAAGACAGCTAAAACTTTGGCAGACAAAGACAGTCCCCATAACAATAAGTAAAAAAAATATAAAAATGAAGATTTTCAATTTGCGTAATCTATTTTTTTATGTTAATTTGTGTATTATTTACTATAATTTTTGACAATATTTGTGTCCTTTTAATTTAGTTAATCTCATTAAAATCACTATTGTTTATAATAAATCGAAAATAAAAGCGGATTAAGAAAAAAATCGGGATACTCGAGAAACTCAAAAAATCTAGGTCGGGAGTTCCCGTGCTACGAGAAATATAAAATGTCCAGAAATCAGAAACACAAAATATTCTCCTGTTAAGATATGAAGAGTTCTTTTGAGGACATACATTTTCCCATATTTTTGTCAGAATGTTTGAATAAGGTAAGCTAAGAAATTTATTGTGACTGACTGACAAATAAAGCGCAGCCGGCATTTTACTAGTCCTCGCACGGCATATAGGAAAGCGAAGTAAGCAGGGGCCCAAGGAATAGGTCCCTAATATCATAATATATTTTAACATCATTATAAATTAATTTCAAATTAGTTCAAGCTATAATATTAACATAATCAACTCTATGGGCTTATAAGGATTTATGTACCAAAGGCATCCAGGCATCATTTACACCCTCGAAGCGAAGTCACTGGACTGAAAATGTACATATTTTCTTATTACTTGTTTATTTTTATATGAATACCTGCAAGATAATATTGAATTTATTATACAAATGTATTTATTTATTAACATAACATAAATATTTATGGAATACTATGTAAAATTTAAATTTGCTTTATCTTCAAAAGATGGCCATAGCCGGGGTTGCTATTAAGAACCCAATACATTTAATATAGTCATTAATATATTCTAATAAATAAGATAAATATTCAATAGAAATTAAATCTGCTGATAATAATTTTTCTCTTTATTTAACTTTGTCCATCTTAGTGTGTTTGTGTTTTGAGTGGCGGAACCTCACATTTTATCAGGATTTCCTAGCATATATTGAACTTGAATAATCAAATACTTAATATCTGCTCCAGATGACTGTTAATAATAATTAAAAAACTAACAGATTTAAAACAATTGGTTTTATATAATATATGAAGAGATGTTCAAGGCTTGCAGTACACCATATCCAATCCCTCTTCTAAGGTGCAATTTGTTACTTAGTTATACTGAGCGTGTAACTTGAGATTGCTTCTATTTGAGCCACCAGGGATGAAGAAAGCGAACAACAGATAAGTAAGGCAACACTGGATAAATATGAAAAAATAATATATACTCTACTATATAATATAACAGTAAAACTAACTTACAGACAATTATTTTTAATGTGACAATTTTTAAGGATTCATCCTTGTAAACGTGTAACATAATATATCTAGAGTGTTTATACTATTGTTTATTTCTCGCAAATCTCTGGAACTTATAGTCCTTTTTTTGTCATAATTCCTTCCTTTAGAAATTCCAACCTTAAATAATATAGAGAGGTTTAACAAACTGTTGTGACAAAATAAAATAAAATTATATACGACTTATTTGAAAATTGAAATGTAGTTTTGTTTTGAATAAACTCATAAATTTAATAAATTCATTTTTTATAGCTTCTCGCAGTATCCCGCACATAGCAGGGTAGGCAGAGGTAAGCAAAAGGAACCTAGTGTTAAGTCACTCCAGTCCCCACTTTCCACCATTCGAGGCATTGCGTGTTGAGTGGCGAAACTCAACGCCGCGCTTTGCCTTGTTGCCAGAGCGAGGAAAATATAAACTGTTCATTCTCCCCGAGTGGGAATCGAACCCACAATATATCGCGTTTACAGGCAGACGCTGTACCTTTGCGCCACGATGGTCCTCAATGAACAAACTTATGAGGATTATATTGAGCTTCAATTGACATTTCCACAGTTATCGCTCTCTGTCAGGTACCGATCAAGGGTGCTCCAGCTCGTGAATATTTAGCGCGTAATGTTTTTAAACGGTTAAAAAAGGGCAAAATAGTAATTTCCTCATTTAAGCTTAAATATTTTCATTTTAATTAATAGCATGCTAATATAGAATGATAAAAAAATATCCGTATTTGAAGTGTTCTGACAAAAAATTGGCCCATTAGATCATTATTTAGAAACTAGCTTCTCTATAATATTTATGAATAGATTGAAATTAACCTAAATATATTTGAATGTCAAGGTAGTAGCATACCAAGTCCATGCTAGTATTTAGCTAATACAATATTTATAGGTATAGGTGTGGAAAATGGGGAACCGAGTATCTTAACATCTCCCTCGTTAATTGCGGGAAAAAAATTTAAAACTAGATTACATGCAAGTGCAAGTATTTGCTTTAGTTATTCTTCTATAGTTGATGATTTTAAAATTTTCTTTCCAATATTCTCATGTGACATATTACAGCTAATAACATATGGCGTAAATAACATAATTTCTATAAATCATTATGTTTTTAATGGATCTCTTATTTACATGCACATACCTATAATAGTGTAAAGCTATCTCTTTTTAACGTACAATCTCCTTCAACTTTTCCCATACAATCTCCTTCAAGTTTTCCTAATACAACTGGCACACCCATAAAGTAATAGCTAAAAAACCAAACAGAACAGAACAGAAGAGAATCATTCTGTTTATTGTTTCTTCTATTTCACTTATTGACAATCCTAAGAACGTGGTTGTAGCGATGAGGCTTTGTGCTCCTCTAGTAAGTGTCCACCACCCATCAGGCCATAAACAAAGAGCTGAAAGATAATCTTGAAATTATATACTTTAACTTCAACTAAACTTTCAAGTGATTATACAGACTGACTGACCAACTTTATATTTGTAATGTTCGCTCTAGCAATTTGTTCTAGTAACATTTTACTGTTAGTCTTTTATTTTTATTGCTTTTATAGTTCATATTTTTAAATAAGATACGTTTTATATAAATTGGTTTTGAATATTTAACTTGTTTTTGGTACTCAGGATTGCTATAGAATAATTTAATTAAATTGTTTAAATTAAACCTTCTAGACAATTTGTCATGCTGCTTATTCATATTTATATAAGCCTTGTAAAAAAATTATTAGAACAGTGACGATACTTGCATATTCGATAACCAAAAGACCTAGGCTCGAAATATGCTGCGTTATTTTTTTTAAGTTTTTACTTTCTTTTCCACTTTGTATTAACATTCCACTACACATATCAGGATAAAGAGAGAGAGCCTATTAGCCTATTATAGAGAGACTCTCCGGTTTATGGTATTTAATTAAAATATACTGGGTATAAAAAGATTTTATAATATTATTTAATATATAATTATATAATTTGATATTACTATTACCTTTCATTGACTTAAATTGATATATATTAAGCAACTAGAAAAAACCATTCGATACATCAATAAGTAAAAAGTTTAAATTAAGCTTTTATATAGAACTTTGAGTAGATATGAATTTAAAAAAGACGACGGAAACGAAGAAACCTGACGTCCGATTGAATGACAAAATGCTAATCTGGTAGAGCTTTACGGTCGAAGTTCGTCGATTCTGCTGATCTTACGCAAACCAAGCAATGTAAAAGAAGTCTTTAAGTGATATTGTGTAAGTTCAGGGATAATGGGCCCGGTATCCCTATAAGGGTCGTTAGAGTCATTGTTTACGACAACCTAATACTGTTCTGTACAGCTGAGCAACTTCAGACGGGATTTGGAAGAGGAACAAATGGCACGTAAAGATTCGGCTATAATTTTTCTTTAGTTCTTTAGTTTAGCAGTAAAAGTTTCTATAGGATAACTTGATTACTTTGTTAATGAAAACACCTGTAATTAAAGATAATATGTATATTTTTATATTTTTTCTAAAATTAAAATTTAATATTTTAAATGGTAAATATGTACCTACTAGCAAAGAGTTTAAAAAAAACACTACTCAAAAGTTGCAGTATACCTTTATCTATATGTTAATATACAGTAAGTTATTTGGTTTCACTATATAAATTGTGTCATAAGAGAAGAAAATAAACAATTAATATATAATTGAATTATTATACATACATACATATATATACATAACATACATACATCACTTTACGCTTTATCTCTAGCGGGATAGTCAGAGAGAACAGAGCGCCAAACCTACATACATGTTTCGTCTCGTCCACTATCATTAACCTCTTCATACATGATCTCCAGAGGGCCTAATGCTTTTTACGTGACTTTCCTCCAGTATCATTGACATTATTTTTTCGGAGGTCAATCGAGGTCTCCTTTTACCTCTCTTACCGGTCACATTTGCTTCATATATCTTTTTTACCATTCTTTCTCTCGACGTGCAGAAACCACCTGAGCACGAGCACGCTTCTTCATTCTTACTGTGATATCCTCACTGGTATCTACCAGTGTATCTCTTGGTTGGGGATTCAATCAGTCAAGATAACTCTGTATATCCTCCGAAGAGATAGCATCTCCACAGCATTCATCTTTCTTATATTCTTCTTCTGCAATACCCACGTTTCACTGCCACATAACAGCGTCGGCACCAGAACTGCGTTGTGCAGCTGCACTGACGTTTCACCGTCTCAACAATACACTGTACATTCTGTTATCGGCATTACGCCTTTCCACGTCCATTTCATATGTTCCATCTCTACTTAACATACTTCCCAGGTATGCTATTTCACTATTTTTACAATTTTTACTGTACTTTTTTTATTTATACTACTTTCATTTCTAATATTAAATTCCCAATCACAAAAATCTTGCATTCCGTCCTTTCTTTGTCTCTTTCAAATATCAGAACCTTTGTCTTACTTGTATTCAGGCTTAGACCATTATTTTTACACTCATCTTTCAGAATAATGACTAATGCCTACAACTCGCATTCTGATGATGCAATAAGCACTGCATCATCTATATACCAAGCAATTTATCTAAAAGTTATTATACCCACTTTACTTCCCATGTCACTTTGACATTTATTTATTTATTTAGAGTTTAGAATTACTGATAGAATATAGAATTGATGATAACATTTATATAATATATATGCAATCATTAATTCAAAATAATAGTTACAATTCAATCAAGCCCAATAACAATTCAATTAAGATTATCAAAGAAGCTCCGCATAATCGTGATATGTTTGTTCGTAAACAATTACTAAATGGTCTGGACGGGACTTTCATAATAGTATATTGTAGTGCTTTATGAGCTATTCCGTGTCCCTCTCATGTATCCGGGGCTTGATAGATGAATGCAAAGATTACGCGTCGCCGGCGGCTGCCACGAATGTGTAATTAAAACTGAAATTATACTCGCCATTTATGTATGTACTTGTACTTTAGGTTTCATTGTTTTTATAAAATAATAGCGGTTTGCACCAAAATATTTCTTGTATAAATATTTAGACGGTTAACGTCTTCGTATTCTTTGTATGTAATTTCAAAATGTATTCGGAAATATTATTGATATTAAAAAGGGTTTATTTATAGAGAAGATATTAAAATATGCTCTAAAATTAGTTTGATAGCCTAATTTTAAAATTTAAGAGATACTATATTAATCGTTGTATCAAAAATTATTTAATAATTAATAAATAAAAAAACTAAGTGTTAACACACACCGTTCCCCACTTTCCGCCCAATGATATTACGTTTTGGGCGGTGAAACTAAGCGCAGCGCTTTGCACTAGTTTTAATTATTATTAAAAAAAAATACATTATATAAAAAATGAAAGGTTTCCCAATAATCTTTATCTATGATCTGAATATTTTCCGACAATCCACATTCTCTTTTAAACTGAAAGTGCAAAAGAAAATGTTCTCTAGCTGATTTTTTTTTTATTTTTTTGATTTGGTTTTTGTTATTACCTAAGTAGTTAAATTTAACTATGTAAATGAATACAGTTTGTATAACTTTTTTTTTTAAATTGTCATGACACATAATTATGTATTGTTACTGTCTTGTTTTTTTTTTCTTAAATGCATGTCAGGTTAGAATTAATATGTAAGTTAAAATAGTTTGTATCAATTTTCTTTATTTTAAACTGTCACCCCTAAGTATGAAATGTTGTTATTGTCTTATTTTATTTAAAAAAGCCTTTAAGTATGGTATACAATTTAAGTAACAGTTTTGTAAAATATTTATAAGAATAATATTTATTTTTGTATACAACATTGGCTTCGTATTAAATAAATAAAATAAAATATCTTTTTTCTCGCTTTATACTGCACATAGGAGGGTAGATGTACTGTGTTAATATCACATTTCGCCCGAACGCAGTGCGTAGGGAAGTCGAGGTTGCATTTTATCACTCCTGTAAAAAGAGACCGGCCACAATCAGCCGCTGTCCCATTCCACGAAAATGGCCTCAATCACTATATTATTACTATTACTGGCACAATTATGTTCTATTTATAATTTTTTTTTATATATCATATATTTATAAAAATATGTTCCTAGAAATTTTATGTTAATTTTAACTACTAAGTCTTAAGGATAACCTCAGGTTTCCAATTTCCAGATTCCATATATATATATATATATATATATATATATATATATATATATATATATATATATATATATATATATATAATATATATATATATATATATATATATATATATATATATATCTATATATATATATATATATATATATATATATATATAATATATATATATATATATATATATATATATATAATATATATATATATATATATATATATATATATATATATATATATATATATATATATATATATAATATATATATATATATATATATATATATATATATATATATATATATATATATATATATATATATATATATATATATATATATATATATATATATATATATATATATATATATATATATATATATATATATATATAATAAATAATTATTTTATACAAACAATTTACTTACTTAAAGCCAATGAAAATGAAACAGGTAAATAAACTAACCTATTCATTTACATAAAACCAACAACTGAAAGGAATACCTACTTTTAAGTATAGCTACGAAGTCGTAAAATCACTGTACAAATCTCATTTGCATTGTGTACTTAGGTAAAACAAAATGAATATTCACTTTGTATCCAATTACGAATCACAAGTAGTAGAACGTTGAAATTTATGTACTGTGAACCCGAATTTTAGACAATTTTTATTGGTTGAGTGCAAAAAAGAAAAAAACAGCTTTATGCTTTTATGCTGAATATGGCAAGCAAGACGGAGGAACCTACTGTGGACCCAATTTTCGAGACATTAGATGTGTTGAGTACAGGAACTCAATGCCGCTTTTTTTTTTCTTACCAGAATAAGGAAATGTTATTATTAGTTTAACTGTCGCGTTTACAGTCAGATTTTATTAATATCCAAAATACAGGTCATGATGAAACCAAAATATTTCCCATATTGGAATAAAGATGTATTATTCGGAAAACATATGTAATTTACAACAAATAAAAAACAGTGTTTGTGCTCCAAGATAATATAAGACATGACAATGACAATGGTCACACACAATCCAAAAAAAAAGAGAGACACCGTCATCTGGACCATAAATTAAGGATTGTACACACAATATAGAAATGGTAGTAAATTCATAAATCTGGGAACATGGAACTAATGTCACCGACATTCCGCGTCGAATCAGGGCCGGTCGTGACTCGTGGTGTATCGACCGTCGACGAACACGACACATGTTACATTGAAGACCGCTTAGGCAAGCTTTGTGCTGGATGCTCAGGCATCACGATGAACAGATTCTTCATGAGAAAAGGCAATATATATATATATATATATATATATATATATATATATATATATATATATATATATATATATATATATATATATATATATATATATATATATATATATATATATATATATATATATATATAAATATATATATATATATATATATATATATATATATATATATATATATATATATATATATATATATATATATATATATATATATATATATATATATATATATATATATATATATATATATATATATATATATTCACTCTGCATCACGCACATAGCAAGGTTCTACTGTTAAGACACTGCTTAATTTTTTCATTTATTTCATTACTAAAATTTAACAAAAACTTACTTAATTTGTACCTGATTATTTCTTGTATCTTTAGATCGGCTTAACACCCTTTACTGTCGGCTACACGTTCTCATCCTCAAAGGAAATTATATGTAGATTAATTGTAAACATGGTACGGTTGCTTTAATTACTTCGCGGAGTTAACAGATGTTCTGCATGTATTTACAAGTAAACAAGCTGCAAGTAACTAAAAATACACACCCGAGTATATTATTTAGCATATTTTTCTTTGTATCGCAGTCTATTATACATTAATAATTTTTGCTGTGATGCTTCATATTATTTAAAGTGTACAAGAGATGGTTTATTTCAGTTTAGAAAATGATTTTGTGATCTGTGACCTGTTTATAGCAGGGCAGGCAGCAAGTACAGGATAAATTGTTTTCTTACCAGAACGAGGACATGAAATAATTCACTACCACGACTGGGAATCGAACCTCCAACCGTCGTGTTTACAATGAAACGCTATTTGATATAAAGGTAGCAGAAACAGGGGCGCAAACAGCGTTTCGGAACATTTTACTATTATCATCATCAGAAATTTGGACGGAGAGTCGAGAAAAGGGGGTCTTGACAAGATCTCTGCCTAATTTTATGAAAAATAATTTGGCTATAAAGAAACATGAGATATATTTAATGACTGATGACAGACAGTACACCGCTTTGTCCATTGCCTATTATTATAGTTTTCTACAGACCATGTCGAAGTTTGTCTAATTTATAAGCACTCCTATATGGGAATTAGACACATGTCACTTATTTTTATGATTTCTATACATTTAAAGGAGACTAATTTATTTATTATTTATTATTCTTTTAAAACTTATTTTCAATTAATAAATTACGATTGATTTTTTTATTTCATCTATACTAATATTATTAAACGAAAGAGGTCTCGGGTTTGGACGTCCTTTATTGTATCTAGTTTATTTTTCGATGTGATGCCATATTTCATATATAATTATTCCTAATTAACCATGGAAGGAAAGCCGTTGGCATTAACTATGTATAAGTACAATTTTCATACAAAATTTGAATCTATTATCGTGACTTGCACAACGATGTTAAAAGAAACGAGGTAAATTTTGGTGAATATCTTTTGGCATAGAAGCTGTAATATGTTTTTTGTGTTACAATCTGTCAAATGCGCCAAATTAAGATATATCACGTTGAAGTTTTATCATGAAAATGAACAACTTTTAGGGAAACGCGTGGGTCGTGATGTAAGATGTAATAATAGGTAAAAATCTTGATTTTTTTCTATATAAAAATGTATACATTTCAAATATGCCTTGACACCTTAATTAACACCTGTAGTAGTTGACTATATATTTTATAAATATTTCCTCACTTTACGGCAAAATGTTATATTAAATAAAGCTTAGATTGACAACAGTCACTTAATTACCCTGGAGGTATATATAGGGAGGGCCAGGTACGTGCCTACCCTAGAAAGTATAGTAACAAAAATATCAAAAAAAAAACGTACAAAATTATCAGTATACAAAGTAGAATAAAGAAACTTTTCACAATTTAAATTTTTCACGACGCTATGGTTAGGCCATCCAGATATCATACCCAGACCGACTATGTACGTTACTTACTAAAATATCTTTTAGGTGGACGACAAAATAATTAGAAAGCCTCAAATTTTGCAATCTTTAACAAATGACAAATCACATTTATAGTGAATTTATTTTATAGTAATTACTACAGTGTCTTTACTACTGGTCCAAATAATTTATTATCATATTAACGTGTAAGTACTGCCTCTATAAATATATACATTGAAACATTAGAAGGCCGTATTGTTCTTTAAACAGAAAGGTTTGTATACAAATGTACATGAACAGATACTCATTTACACACACCAGTGCCACATCCCACAGATTCACCAAAGCCTTCCTAGAGCTGTCTCATTTGAGCGAATTGCTAAAGCAGAGCTCAAAGAACCACGTTGAAAAATTGACATTTCATGGGGCGTTTAAATGCAGCGGCGGAATTATGGTCATTTTAAATATCGCCCCTTTATAAAGCTCGTTGTTTTAAGTGACATTATATTTTGTGTGAGCTTTTAGTGGCTTATTTTTTTATGGAACCAACGTTTATTGTTATCTACGTGGCGTTGTATGCGTGGCGTTTATTTTAAAGTAACGGGTAAATGAGCATTTTGAACTTAAAATAACTATAGGTATTACTGGTGTGGAAATAGGTATATTATATAAACAAATAATATATTTTTAATTTTTAATATAAGACTTGTTAAGACAAGTTTGTTAATAATATTCCTTTAAACATAAACACTAATAAACAACATCGTATAGTATAACTATGTTGATATATATTACATATATATAAATTTATATATATATATATATATATATATATATATATATATATATATATATATATATATATATATATATATATACATATATATATATATATATATATATATATATATATATATTATATATATATATATATATATATATATATATATAATATATATATATATATATATATATATATATATATATATATATATATATATATATATATATATATATATATATATATATATATATATATATATATATTATATATATATATATATATATATATATATATATATATATATATATATAAATTTATTATAATCTATATAAATTTATAAATAAATTTATAATATATATATATATATATATATATATATATATATATATATATATATATATATATATATATATATATATATATATATATATATATATATATATATATACATATATATAAATTTATTATAATCTACCAAGTTCATATAATACATACAGATAATAAATGTCCTATGGCTTATGAATATCCAAGCCTTAGCACAATTGCCTACGTTTTTTTTTTATTTTTGCTTCAGATGCAAATTGAGTTTGAAACTTCGTTTGGTAGAATTTCTTCGGGAGGCTGTCATTCGCGCTTATCCATTGAGTTTTATATTTGGCCAACTTGATAAGCTCCTTTTTTAGGTGTGATTTAGGTAAAACGATAAAAATTATATATATTGCTTTCTTTACTTAGGATAGAATGATCCAAATCTTTATGAAAATGATAATTTGTTCATTTTTATATTATGGCATATATTTATATTTTAATATTATGGCGCAGTGAGACTGTTTTTGATTGTTAACGAGACTAATGAGTTCGAATCCCATTCGGGGCAATGGTTGTATTTAAATTAGATATATTAAGTTATATGTGAACGTGAAATTGACTTGATTGACCACTCAATACACGATATCTCGAAAAATGTGTGTAAAGTGGGGATTGGAGTACCTTGGCACTAGGTACCGTATGCCTACCCTGCTATACGGGACAAATTGCGAAACTGTTTTTCTTTTATTCATATTCAAAGCACTAGAACTCGCTACTTGTTACTTCCTTTTTATATGTAAGATGAATCAATACCAGCCAAAATTATTTTATACATTTATATATTAAAAAAAAACATTACCTTGTATTTCATTCATTTTATTAATGTTTGTTTGGAATTGTTGTGTAGCACATCTTGAATGTTAGCAGGCTTAAAAATAATGACATTTTATTTTAGCTTCACGTATCCCGTATCCTGTATCCCGCAAATTAAGGGATGGATAGAAGGAACCTAGTGCTAAGACACTCCGTTCTCCGTTTTTTGCCTTTTTGAGACATCGCGTGTTGAAGAACGGAAGTCGTCACGAAGGAACAGCGCGTTCCATCTCGTTACCAGAACGAAGATAATGAAAATTAAATAGTTTATTCATATTTTTTGATATTTTCACACTGTATCCCGCAGGATATGTATATAGCAGGATAGGGAGAGGGAATCTATCCGTTCTCCGCAATCCTCACTGCATTCTAGACATTGTATGTTCTGTGGTGGAAGTTGGCTCTAAATGTCCTAAGAATTTTCCTAAGATATATTCTAATTC
>JAXRJS010000015.1:1102500-1157500 GCA_037127375.1 Dione juno | reverse complement strand
TTGGAAAGGTCACATATAAATACTACCAGCTAAAGTCTAATCAATAATTCCTAGGCGTCAGGTCAGCCTCGTATACGCTGTCCCGCTTTTATATGAAAATTTCATATGAAATAGCGAATCCTGGCACGATAGGGACAGATGCACCTGTATTGCAATTTGCATGAAAGCAACGGGAGATTCATCAAATTCGACAACGCATTCGTCTGAAACGTTACAGCGATAAGAGAACGAGACAATTGCGATATTATGTAATTCTAAAAATATATTAATCTGTAGTCACGACGGTTGCGAGTTCGAATCCCATGAGGGGCATTGTGTATATATTTAAATAACTTTAATATAAAACACACACAGTAGTGGATTTATCAATTTTCATTTTTCATTTGTTGTTTCTAGATAATATTGTTACAATACAACAATTTGGTTCATTTTGCACGAAATCGTTTTTGGGTACATTAATATGACAGTATAACTGAAATTTATACGTAACGTGTACATATAACATATATATGTATATGTTTTACATATTATTGCCTAACTGCACGACGCAAACACATTACATTCTAATGTATTTATGTTACTTAAATCATGATATACTAGTATTATAGTATATTATGTTATTAAAAATATTTTTAATGTGTATGAAGTAGCAAAAACATCGATCTGCATATTTGATGCCCCAAAAATCTGCCTCCAACCTGGTTAGCCTGCTAAAAAAACACGCATTGCCGTTAAAGTTTGCTGAAAACCTATCCTCTAAGCTATAATGAATAAAAAATATGCAATAACAATAGGTAATTGAAAATAGTAAATAAAAAATATAATTAAAGATATATTTAAGTCATTTTAGTAAAAATATCGGTCAAGTGCATGAAGAACTTGTGCACCGACCGGCCGTTTCCTACCAATTTCATGATAACGAGACGTATCCTTTTTGAGCAGAGCGTCACCTTATGCGGCCTAAATAGTTAATTAATAAACCGTATTTTTATTGGAGTTTACTTAGAAATTTAATTTAATCTACTTCAAAGTACTATAGACTTACATTTGATAATTATTTTAGCTTACGTGCTTTCCTTCCGTTCAAAAAAGGGTCTTGACAGACAGACAGACTGAAAACAAAGTGATCAAAGTGAAGTTATTGTTATTTTTTGAGGTAATTTTTCCAATAGAATTTTTCTTTTCCTTTCCTTAGCTTAGTGTGGTATAATATATTAAATGTAATAAGGTTATTTAAATTATTAAGCAAAATAAGAAAACATTTGACTGAATATTTTTGTTTGTCGGTTTAGTTTCTTTCTCACAATATTAAAAAAAATTCAACTACGTTGCTTTATCAATATTAACATAATATTAATATATGAATATATAAAAAATATTGTTCTTTTTTAAATACAATAGGTACGATATTAAGAGGAATTATTTATTATTTAGTTTAATTCGATCCCAAATATGGTACACCATATTGCCTACGGGCAAAGATAACGTTATTGAAATTGCGTGTTTAAGATGATGGAAGTCACCGCCACGCTTCATCTTTTACCACAGCGAGAAAATGACAATAATGAATTCCCCCGAATGGGAATCGAACCCTTAACCGCCGCGTTCACAGTCCGACATTGTATTGGTCTTTAATTATATTGTAATAATTCAATACAAAAAAGTTAAAATTAAGAATATATTCAATATTGTTATTCCATAGCTAGTTGAATATTTCATATAAATAGAGGTAATTAACACATTTCATTTTCTCGCTCTGGTATGACACACACACGTCATATTTCAAAGTTTTGCTAAAATATGGATAAATGGAAAAAAATTAACGATTATGTAAAAAAAAACAACAACTACAACAAAATAAAACATGGTTTTATCAGAATTGAAGGCACTACTACGCTGTATACATTCAATACATTACATACATATAGAAGAATTTGCTGCACCTGTTGCACAGTAACGAGGTCTGGGCCAGTTTTCTTTGTTAAATTTTCTATAATTATATTGTATTAGCGAGTGATTATAAAATGTAAAATCGATTTTTTCCCGCCTTGCTATTGTATATGTATATTGTATATTGTATATTGTATATTGTATATTGTATATTGTATATTGTATATTGTATATTGTATATTGTATATTGTATATTGTATATTGTAATAGTAATAGTTATATGTAATTATTTGATATATGAATTCCATATCCATGTAAATTTCAGTGGGCGGGAAATCCTTAGAGCCCTTAGAGATAGCGATACGCTATCTGTCGCTATCTATAAATAAATACGATCATAGAAATCCAATGTAAGGTAACTTTTATAATTTCTTGGTATATATATATATATATATATATATATATATATATATATATATATATATATATATATATATATATATATATATATATATATATATATATATATATATATATATATATATATATATATATATATATATATATATATATATATATATTATATAGTTAGTCAAATTTTCCAAAAACAAACGAATTTTCCACTCAATTCTAGTATGAAAGATAGATCGATTCTAGTATGAAAGAGAGATAGATAGATCACAATGATACGGAGAAGCCTTTCCACGTCTTGACAGTGTTAATAAATCAAAATATGGCATTTTCTACAAGGACAGGCAATTAAATGTAAAAGTTAAGTTAAATTCAGAATACACCTGCGTAGTTTCGTCCAGGACGCATGCGCTGCTGTATCGATCCCCTGACATCTTCTACCAAGGTTCATTTCGCTGGTGATAGCCTACCGGTGAGTACATTTCTATAAAAATAGTGAACCCAGTTCTTACAGTAGGCAGTCAATTAAAAACAAGTGCATGTACCTTGCCGTGGCGTTGATCATAATTATTGCAAGTTTGGTCAGGCTGCAAGTAAGTCAGATTTTTGTATATTATTGTTCAATGGATGCTTTTTTCTATTTCTCCAACACAATTACTGTTCTATGTAAGTAAATGTTTAATATAATTTCAAATTATCTGTGCGTTACTTTCATTTTAAATTTATATATTGATTTATTTTTTTCTTGTGACTTCTGTCAAGGTGACCTTTGCCATGTCGTCACGTCACGGCTTTTACTATGACGCACTCAGCCTCGCTTAAAGAAGTAAGCTTTCCTACCAATTTGATTTCTTTAGTTTCTTTGTCTGTTTTGAAATGTATTTATATGTTTATATTGCTTGTACGTATGTATGTTCCTATGACTATGTGAATGTACTTGTGTGCGTCTGCCGTATGCTATATATGTGTATTGTATATACAAAAATGCTACTTTTTAATGCAGATATATATACATATATATAATATGGTCTTGCTGTGCTGTTCTCCTTGATATATGGGTAAAAATATTTTTAGCTACAAAAGGGGTGCAACAGGTACGCACCTGCGCAATAGGTGCTTTAACGGGACTAGAATTTTCTGATGTCCTCATAGAAATATCAATATTTCTTTGTCTACTTTGGAGCATCTATATACTGTTCCAAGGATTTTTAAGAACATTTTAATTAAAAATATATTACAATTTGATTAAAAACTAGTATGAATGTATATATAAACATGAAGTCAAATTATGCCTTTTTTAAAGGATCGACTGAATGCGGGAGTAATTTAGATTGATATCGCGACCTTAATAGCTGTGAAAACTTTGATGTTAACAAAATTTGTTATCAATCGATATTTTCTATGCGGATTGAATTTTAAATCGAGTTGCAATCGATATGATATTATGCCGTAAATGCAAGACATGCGCGTTGCATCCTCGAATATTGATGTTAAGCTAAATAGCTTTGACCTTTGTCTAGGACATTGAGAATTATAGAGCTTTACTATTTTGCAACTTAAATTAAACCAAGCGAATGGCTCATGTGATATAATAGTAATAATATTCTTTGGAAGCTTTAACAAACTTGTTGCATTCGGTAATTCAACTTATTTCTTGAGCTTATTGAATATTTATATTTCTATACAGATTGTCGTTCATTTAAACAAAATATTCATCTTAAACGGCTTGTATGAATTCTTGTCTCCTATAAAACCTAACAAAGGAAGGACGTATTTTGTATAATATGTAGGTACATTTATTATATAACATCCAGTACGGGGCGGGGGTTGGTCTAGTTGTCCCCCTCCTCCCCTTCGAACTTTCGAGATGCATCTCGATGCGTCTAGTATTGATTTATGAGCTCGCTATCCCGGACGGGGGTGCTTCCTCCCCTCGATTAATACCTAGGCTGACCGACGCAGACGAGTCCGGTGCAGTATTGATTTATGACCAACGCCTATGAATATTTCATTGTGATTTGCTATTCTGGTTTCCATATAGAACAATTTGAATTTTAGTTGAAGTGAATTGATTTGTTTTAGATTTAAATTTTTAAAGCAGGTTTAAAAAATTTTAATCAACTAATATATATTTAAGTCAATAATATTCAACTTCATGTTGATTTTATGTTCGTTTTATATACAAATTAGTTACAATTCTAAATATTTTAGTGTATACGAAAGTATCCGGAATAGTATTAATGCTTATTTGAATTAATCTGTCTGATAATCTTCGATATTTAAGCTTCGGTTAGTAAATTTAAATTAGCTTAGGTGCGTAAAAATATCGAACAAATTTATGTGTTTATATAAAAACAATGAGAAGTTAATATGTAGTGTTGACAAGACTGCGTGAGCGGAGGAAGCGTCGTCCGCCCACTGCCGGCGCCCGCGCAGGTGTCCCCACCACCTTAGTGCCATAGAATATTTGAGAAAAATACCATTTTAATTAAATATTTCATTACATGAAATAATATATATTTTATTGATTATTAAAATTTCAAGTGAACACAGGGCTTACTAAAATTCTAAGTTGCTTTCATAATTTTTTATTAGGTTTGGATTTTCTTAATATAATAATTTTCAAATACCGTAACAAGTAATAATTGAACATAATTAAGTATATAGATTAAAAAAAAACATAAAAAACATACAAATTATTCAACAATAAAATATACAGAATATGTGGAAGAGTATGAGTAAAATTCAAAGTCTACATTTAAACAAAAACATTGGATTCATTACAACTTAGTTGTTACACGTTTAAGTTTAAAATAGAGACGATTTGTTTGCCTATACGGAAACGGACACTATATTTTCCATGGGCAGACCGGAAAACGAAAATATTAAAAAAAAAAACAACGTAATTCGGGCCATTAGACGCTTGTGAATGAATAGTTTTTTCATTGTGGTAAAAAGAGAGAAGAGTTTCTTCCGCCTACCATATGCTACTATGTTAGGGTTACAGCGTAAAACTTTCAGCGACACCAGGCATATGTTCCTTACATATTACTTGTAACTTGACTACTCTTTGGCATAGAAAGTTTGAATGAACGCTGGTGAATGGACACCACTATGCGATCACTTAGTACGAACCGCACGGACCGGTATGCCATCGCGGTTAGTCTTATTCAACAAATTATTGATTTATATAGACAATTTAGGTGGGCTTGAAGTAACTTGAGCTAGAATATGGTAATTATTATTTTATTCATAGTCAATTAAATGGCTTTGCAAGACATAGGAATATACAAGTATAAGCAATTGAATTTGTATTATTATTTATATCGTAGCGATGCAGTGCCACAGCTTATGACTTTACACAGAGGTCGTAGGTTCGATGTCCACTTAGAACAATTATTACTTTATATTCCTCTCGAAATCTCATCTCGAAAATTTAACAAAACTTGGAAGAACGAAGTGTCTTAGCACTTGGTCCTCTGACTACCCTGCATATGCACGATACAGGAAAACACATAAATTAAATTTAAAAGTACTCGTAAGTGAGAATTAATTTGAAATTATTGTTAATTATATCTCAAAAAAACAAAGACACTGATGTCACAGTATTCTTCATTTTCATACACTTTAGATTGTTTTTTTAGTTTAAATGGTGGAACTTATTAAATATTTAGAGCTTTGTATTAAATATATTGATAAGCTAGGCTTAAAGCTAAGCTTAACTTTTCATAGCAATATGAAATTTTACTTTTTTAATTTTAACAGTTCGTTTTGCCTACAATTATAATAGCTGTCAATATAAGATTTCGAATTATACAATTGCTAAATATGAGAAGTTGAAATATGCATTAATGTTAAATTAAATATCGTTACTTTTTTTATAAACTCCATTGATGAATTACCTCATATTGATACTACGTTAGATTTACTACTGTTTAATTTTTTTTAACTTCTTTGTATGCATAGATAACCTCGTGTTGTATTTATCAGACACTTCGCTCTCTGCTTTCGGAAAACTCTAGATACTTAGTGCCTAGTGACGGAACTCTACGCCGCCCTTTGTTTTATACAGCAGAGCTTTAACTATAATATAAAAATAAAATTTTCAAATTAACAGGTCTTTGTAGCAACATACGAGTAGCATATGGATATTAATAATGGCTACCAGACTACTTTAATTATACACTCTATAATATTTTAAAATTAGCAGATTGTGTTTTATATTGGCAATTTACTAAGACACTTCGAAATTTATAGCTCATAACGATCACGAGTCATTGCTTAAAATAACAAGTAATTTGAGCCCTAATTTAGTCGAACAAACCTGTTAATGATAACTTTTTACACCATACGATAAATCGTGATAGAACTAAAATATTTTATTTATCAAAAATATGAATCTTATCAATCCATTACTTGAGACCTTTGTGTCTCTCCTAAATAATTTTATTGCAAACGTGATGGTCATGACTTCAATCCCAACTCGGGAAAATCGTTCATTTTCATTTTCCCACTCTTACAAGATAAATTACGGATAAAGTTTAGCCATTCAACAGATAATGTCTCATATCTATAATAGATGGTGTTAGATTTTGCAATCTGCTACTTATTTTATCAACGCCCTCTTTCCTCAATGATCACTGGGCCCTCTAAGGGAGACGTTAATATACGAAGAATATCAATAAATAAATAATATTCTTAAACATTAAGTAAAAAATCTAAATAAATAAAAACGCGGCTTTGAGTTTCTCCAGAACAATACCCCGAAATGTGGTAAACGGGGAACGGAGTGTCTTATCACTCTTCCTTCTGCCTACGTTTCCCTCTCACTACACTGCTACGTGCGAGATACAGCGTGAAGCTAAAAAAAGTAACTAAACATTTTTCATACAAAAAAAAAGCCACACACGTCCAAAAAATATATATCGTGCGATTTAAAGAGCTGTCAAATTTTATAGCTTTACTATGTTTGTATCGTCACCCATCAATATGACCGACAGCTATTCACACCTCACTTAATAGCTTATCTTACCTATTTTGAAAACAAACTTGTTGACCATTTACATGTTTACATACAAAATGTATGACTCATATTCTACGATAGTTATATATATATATATATATATATATATATATATATATATATATATATATATATATATATATATATATATATATATATATATATATATATATATATATATATATATATATATATATATATATATATATATATATATATATATATATATATATATATATATATATATATATATATATATATATATATATATATATATATATATATATATATATTGTTTATTTATTTATTAAAAATAAGAGCAATTAATTTACTATTAATCGTATTTATAATAGACCTGAAAATATAATTATAATAAGCGTATATTTATTATATATTTATTTACATATATATGGGGTTTGAAGTAAATCTGTACATATAAATAATGTATAAAACAAACATTTTTTTTATTTTTTTTGTCTGTCCGTCTGTCGTTCTGTTTGGCTCTGTTGTTTGGACTTGTGTGAAACTTTGTATGAAATTTTCACTGGAAGATTGAGAAGGTCGTAGGCCAAAATATAGGATACTCTGTATCCCCCAATTCCTTCGGATCAGAATTTACTCGAGAAAACCGAAACTCCGAAAAAAAAATCATTCATGTGTATGTAACATATTTTTCATTATTTTTCGTAGACAAAGTGATAGGAAATGAAAAAAGTAAACAGAATGTATATGTAAAGCATATTATATTAGATTAAATTCGAGAATATTGTTCAAGCAGGCGAATCCGCGAGCGAGTCGCTAGTTGCACATATGATGGGTAGCTCGAAACTTAATATATGTAATTATATATGCATAATTAATTTCAAATAGGAAACTATCCACTTCCTGAAGCATTTAATCTTCTTTACTATATTTATTTTTCATTTGCTAAGCTGTGAAATAGTTAACCGAACTAAAAACTAAAACGTAATAGTTAGCAAATTTAGTTAAGGGACCAATAAATAAATCAATAGTGACTCTGCTCTATTCTCACTTGGAGATTACTTTTATTTCTCCGCTGTATTAAAACTCTATGTTTCGAATTCGGGCGGAAAGTGGAAAACAGAGAGTATCAGCCTTGCCATATCTTGCTATATACCGGACACTGTGTAAAGCTAATAATAAATAATATATTAAACAATGTATTTTATAAACAAGGAAATATTTAAATCTTCCTATGTACATATAAACACCAAACATTCAATTTCAATTAATGAATTCAAATGTAAATGTAAACTTAATTTCAAAGGGAGCCGACACCGAATGCCAAAACTTAAGATAGCATCTTAATCGCTACACCCACACGCGACATACAATAGATTCTCGTTATTTTTTTTTATATTAAAAACATCTTACAATATTGTTATGTCATGTTAAATTGTTCGTTTGACTGATTTGCATTATGTACCGCTCGTAATAAGCATAAGGCTTTTGATAAGCTATTGTTATGCGATTTTTTATTTTTTTTATATATATATATATATATATATATATATATATATATATATATATATATATATATATATATATATATATATATATATATATATATATATATATATATATATATATATATATACTGGAGAAAATCTTGTTTTTTCTGACATTTAAGCATTTATAAATACAATTAGTATAGGTATATATGCATAGATTGTCGTATTTAATTTATTATTTGAAGTTCGTTTGTAATCAGCCTTAATCTGTTGAAATTCAACATACGTTGATGTTTCTATGGCAACAATAATGAGTAATTGCAGATTTTCATTTTTTTGTTGCGTTTTTTATTTTGTACAATGATGTTCTGTTCTCGTAATGACTTTATTATGACAAATCATAAATGTTTATTTCAGTTTATATGTTTGTAATTGAAGCGGTCATAGTAATAACGTAACTTATATTAATAATGCATACCAATAGATATATATGATGCTGCATTTCATTACATTTTTCTAAATATCGATAATTTCATATTTCACTGTCCAAACTTCAACATTAATTTAACTGATTTTGAAATTATACATTCAAATGCTAGGGCCTTTAAAGTAAATGTTACATTTGTATAATAATTTACACTTCTCACAGATTCGCCATGGGTCATCTCGGTGTGTTGGTTACGGCAATAAGCATCGTCGGGGCGATGGCGTATATCCCCCATGGTTCTATTGGGGAAAAGGTTTGTAGAATATGTGTATGACCCATAAAATTTAAGAGGTACGATAATTAAATTTTTGTCTGTTATTAGAAATTTAGTACAGATTGTACTTAAGCGTATCCGCGCCATCGTGGAAAGTCATACTGATTACGACGGTTACACGTTAATGGAAATGCCTTCCTTCTAGATAAAAAAATTGGCTAAATCTTGAGAACTTATTTATCAACGGGTTACATATATATATGCATATATATATATATATATATATATATATATATATATATATATATATATATATATATATATATATATGTAACCCGTTGATAAATAAGTTCTCAAGATTTAGGAAACAAAAATAAGAGCTCCAAAGTTCATTAATTTCTTTAACAGGAGCATATACTAACAGAAGCTTTGCTTCGTGAGGTTGTCGAACGTATGGGCAGAGAGTTCGACGATGGAGCTTCATCCATTTTAAACTTTCCAACTACAAACGAGCGGCATATGGCGATGATGGCGAGGGCGAACAAGCAGATAGAGCCGGAGACGCTAGACTACGACTCCCTGATAGACGGGAACCCCAACCCCAGTCTCCGCGACCAGGAGTATTTGCAGCACAGGTATAATATTTATCAGTACAATTTTTACCATTTGTTGAATATTGGAAGACTTCCTTACTGGCCGGCCGGTTCATATGCGAGTTTAAGATTTTTTCGTTTTATTTATACATTTAAGGATAGTATATTTTTCGATATTATACAATGGGTAAAAAATTAAGACCATTATAATTAGAAAATTAATTATCACAATATTACATTATTTTTGTCTAAGTAGCAGAAACTTTCGGGTATGAAAATTTCGTTTGCTTCTAGTTCTCTATGGGGCCACCAATATGTGACCGGGGGCGCGGGCGAGGGTGAACAGCGTTTGCAGCCTTCTGGCCTAGTGCCCAATCGCCAGATGATCAAAACTGACGCTGTCCTGCCCGCTTACTGTAACCCTCCCAACCCATGCCCTGTAGGATACACAGGTATGAGAACAATAGATATACTATGTTGGAAAACTTGGTCTAAATTGCGGCTGGTTTTTGGGTCCGATGAGGGGTCATTCTGATAAGTAGTGTATTCTTACTCGTGCATATGACATTAAAATGTATTAACTATATTTCTTACGATTAATTAAATAACGAATATTTTTTAGATAATTTAGCATGTCTTTGCCAGTCCTCTTCATCCGGCCCAGGTAACTTTACAAAACATATAAGTCACAATCTTGGATTACATATACATGATAAGTACATGTTTTCTAGATTCTTGTGTTAATTTTTAAGGAACGAATAATCTTACAGAAGACCAGGGTTGTCTCAGCGACTTCGAGAATACTGCAGCGTTCAGCCGCGAGTACCAACTTGAGCAACGCTGTATGTGTGATGGGGAACATATGTTCAGTTGTCCTGCCGAAGGTCATCCTGAACTAGAGTTGCGGTTCCCCGATCACAAGAATTTAGTCGCCAAAAAATTCAAAGACGACGTTAGTATAATATAAATTAAATAATATTTGATATCTTTTATAGGACTTTTAGGCTTTTCATACATTTTAAAGCTTCGAAAATGTGTATTGTATACCTGAATTTTCAATTTTTCTTGTTTTCAGGGTGTATACACATTAACCTTCGTTGTACATGAATTTTGGAAAAAAATCGATTTCATTTATATAACTAAATTGGGTTTGGATGTATACGTTCTGTATACAGAGATTCTGCCGCTAGTGGCATTTTTTCTAACTAACGATGAAAATTAATTTATATAAAATAAATACTAAATAACTTTCAATCTGATCATAATTAACCATAATATATCATATTAATCATAATTATCGTAATTTACTAACATATCAGATCAGTTCCAATCAATGTTATATGATATTTAAATGAAACGAGTAAAATGTGTAAAATACATACTAATATCAATGATAACAAGTTAAATCGAGTTCGGTAAACGATTACTCTGTCATATTAAAGGCTCTTACAACAACAATTATAATTTTAGGTGGAAAACCCGTACCTACTGGGTGAACGCCTACCTATAGCCGCCAAAAAAGGATTCGACGTTCACATTTATTAAATATTACCTTACAAGTTACAGTAGTACTACACATAAAATTAGAAATTAGATTTTACTAAATGTCTTAAAGATAACCAATAGATATATATTTGTGTAAACTTTTTCTAATATCCATTGCAACCTTATGTGGAGAAGAAACGGTATTTGAGTAGGCATGGGGTTTTAAATATCTAGAGCCGGTATCACTTTATGTCATGTCTTTTTTCAATATGATTAACAAAAATGGTATTAATGTGTAACAATTTGCTTTGCTCATTTGTTATTTTAGCGCCTCACTCTTAATGCGCTATATATTATATATATATATATATATATATATATATATATATATATATATATATATATATATATATATATATATATATATATATATATATATATATATATATATATAGATATATATATATTTCAGTCATTAATACTGATATTTGTAGGTATAATATTTAAGCATGAAGTTTTTCTCAATGTGCAAGGCCAGCTGGATTATACTTTCTAACAAATGAATCCATGAATATACAAAGAGAAAGACGGAAAGCATATCTAGCATAATACTGTATATTTAAAAATCATATGAAAATCACCAAATGACACATAGAATGAGTTACAAGTGCGGGTGCTCGACTCGTATGTACAGAACACCTGAATGTAACCCCGACGTTAGAGATAAGTAATTCATAAGTATAAATCTAGTTAGAATAAGATTGATAGTATATATCCATTTATTTAAAATTATTTTGATTTTTGAAATAAACCAATTGCGTTTAAATCTGTTCGAATCACTTCAAAAAACAACCATATATGCCGACATTTATAAAATAAAATCGTGCTATAAAATAAAAAAAAGTGTTTGTCTTAGGAGAAGGAAGTCTGTGCTACAAGACTCTCCCGCGTTAAATCATAATATAGACGTTTTAACACAACAAAACAAATGTCAAATAAGCAATAACAATAAAATATATAATTTAGAATCAAAAATAAAAGACGATTATTAAAAAACCATCAACGCCAATTTCTTTTAAAATTGATAAATTAAAAAAAAAAACATTGAAACAAACAAACAAAATTGATTAACAAAACGTAATAAATCTTAAGCAACAGATAGAAGCAAGATCGTGTATATAACTACGATTATAAGCTACATTTGGTACTCGAAAATGCATTTTTATAATACTTTAAACAAGTGAATAGTTTTTGCTTAAATTGGTAAAGCAAATATAAGCATCTGTGTTAAGTTAGCAACCTACAGCGGATGAATACAATTGTTACACAAGATTTCTAATATTCGTACAACAGACGAGCAGCCTCAGTCTACATGTGACTACAGACCACTTGTTTTTGAAAATGTATTATCGAATACCAAAATATTCTAATTATTTGTTTGAAATATACAAAATTTATTTAATTAAAAGCCTAGACAAATACAATTTTTTAAATAATTATTTTTTGTTAAAACTACATATAAAATACGACTAATTTGGCCTTGAAAAGATTAAAAAACAATGCAATTTAATTCACTTGCTCATTAATTTAACTCTAATTTAATAAATTTCTTTTAAACTTGAAACTTTAAAATTAAACAAAACAATTTCTCAACACCTTCATTATTAACAGTATTAAGTTAGTTAATACTATTATTATTTTGCAAAAAAAAAGATTTAGAAGATATTTAAGTTATAAGTCAAATATTTATTTTATTTACATTAACATTACAAAACATATAATAGCAATATAAGAGTACGAATGCAATTTATTTGCAAAATCTAATATACCAAGTGGTCCCCCGGTAATCTGGCACCTGGCTAATCCTGCAAAATGATGATTTTTGGCTGGTAAAGGATGGCTAGAACATTTCAAAAATCGTCATGGCATACGTTTAATGACTATTACAGGAGAGAAACATCCTAATGATGCCAGCTGTATAGAATCATTCAAATTAAGATTTTTGCAAAAGGTGGAAAATTTAAACCTTAACCCTAGGTGTACAACGTAGACGAATGAGGGCGTTTTTGGCGTGTGATATCTAACAATACTTTTGTTTCCTATAACGGAAAATCCGTACCTAGACGAAAAGTAAGTAAATAACGTGTAACCATACTACCATGTGCTAACGCTGCAGGTACACACAAGTTAAAGATCTAGTTAGCCTCGTGCATTCAAAAACATAGATTTACCTGTACACTATCATGAACAAAAAAAATGCGTGATGACAAAAAATCTTTTCAAAAAGTGGTTTGATGAATACTTCGTACCAGAAATTTGATAATGGTTGAAAGATCATAATCATAATTAAGATCATAATTTTCCTCAAAAATCTTTATTACTTCTTGATAATACTCCCGGTCATTCGTCTGAAGACGAACTGACAACTGAGGATAAATACATCAATGCGATGTTTCTTCCGCCAAGCTGCACTGCATTGATTCAACCCATGGATCAGCATATCATTCAGTTTGTAAAGCAAAGTTTTAAGAAAATCCTACTTCTGACAGCTGTATGAAAAGACCAGCCAATAGAAAATACTTTAAAAGAATTTAATATGAAAAACTTACTTTTGGCTCTTTGTCAATCGTGGAATGTATTACCTTAATCAACTATTACATCGTCATGGAAAAAGTTATTAGCTACCAACGATTCTCAAATCGGTGTACCTTCAGAAATAATAAACGAAATTGCTGCTGAAACACAGATAACTCTGAATGATTTGGAAATCTGGTGCCATGGAATGGATAAAGAGGAACATATTTGGCATGAAATATCCGACGAAGAAATTATTAAAGACATTTCTAGTTACACCACTAATAAATCAGGAAGATGATGACAAAGTAATTGCAACTACTCCGCAAGTGATAGCACAAGATGCAATTAGCGCCTTTAAACCGGGCTTGTAATGTGCTGAAGACAATGGTCCTACAACGAACTTCTACTTTTGAGAAGACAGCAGACTTGCAAGCGGAACAAAGCTTTAACTTCACGTTTCAACAATTTTAAACAAAAAAAATATTATGAATATTTTCATACTTCTTAAATTGATTGACTCATTTTTTAATTATATTAGTATGTACAATTATTTGTACACCATTATTTCCTAATGAGTTATTGCAAATTTAGGCAGTACTCTATAATACGGCAAATTCGATAGTTCGACATTACCCTGCAAAATGTTCGTCGAATTACCGGGGGTCCACTGTATATAGATAATAAACCATAGTGCTTTAAAAAATATGAACTTAGTGTGTATATATTATTAATACAATGGTAAATAAGATTAGGATAAAAGAAAATAGACAGATATGAGACGAAAAGAAATAGCTTGTAATTATTAGATAAGCAAAAGTAGGATACGTTAATATTAGGTACTAGTATAAGAATGCGCAAAAGATAAAGGTCAGTCATAAAAAAGAGTAGCTGTATATACAGATTCTAAGATTCTTAATAGTAAGATACTTAAGTATATCTAATATAATAACATTTATAAAAAAATAAAAATATAAAAAAAAAACAATAACAAATAAGAGAACAACACAACCTCATAGCCAATTAAGAATAACAGTACAATTTGAATAACGGTAACGCGCATGCCTGAAATATTATTTAATATTTGTTAGTGATTCACACGATAAAAAAAAACAATGCACACAGTGTTTTTGCAATAAAAACCTATAAAAAATCACACAACGTGGAAATTAAAACTTTGATTTTACAAATTCTGGTTTAAAATAGTTAACGGAATAATACGAGTATATAGTCCGATGTTCATTTCATTGTAAAAATAACCTGTCAAGAGTAAATCTGGATATTTGAAATTAATTTAAGCTCTTGAGTTTTGTTTTTATTAACAGACAAACACACAGACAGACAACAAATCCATTTTTTTCTTTTGTGTTACGGAACCCTTAAAAGTAATTATTATTTAGAAAATTCAATAAAAAAAAATGCATTGATTGTTTAGTTCAAATTTAAAGGTTTTTATATAAACTAGTTTCAATCACAATAATTATAATAAAATACTAATATTTCAGGTGTATGCAAACATTAGAGTCGGCTACAGATAATAACATCATAGAATACAGAATTCTTAAGTCAAATATATATAATGAGATTGAAATTCCCAAAGGTCTTCCTTAGTAATTATAAAATGAAAGTATTATTAATTAACTTGAAATTACTAAATTAGTATGTAATTTATTATTAAGCACAGTTAAATATTTCATTGAATATTTTTAATTATTATTCCTAGTTTGTTTAGTATTATTTAATTATTCACGGAACACAGACTTGAGATAAAGCTACAGGACTCAGAAGATGCCAATCATTATAAGCAGCTAATTAGGCAGATCTCTAAGTGTTGAACATATGACCTTCGCCGACTTAATACGAATCGTATTAAAGAGGCTATTGAGCGGAGGAACCAAGGCTCTAAAGTGTTCACAAAAGATCTGTCTATAGGGGCTAACTAACAAGGCTGAAAACTAACGACGGTAGCATTGTTTCAAATAAGTCTGAAATCCTGAGGAAGATAGAGAGTTTCTATGAAAAGTTGTACTCCACGCAAACACTAGTTGAAATTTTGGCGAAAGATCAAAGAAAATATGAGATTAGGATGGCTCTTAAATAACTTAAGAACAACAAGGTGGCAGGTAAAGACGGAATCACACGCTACTGAGAGCGCGCTTCGACAGGGAATATTTACAGACCCCCAGAACCTCTACGATTCCGTCATTCGTGAAGACAAAACGCCGAAAGCATCGAAAGCTATGTGAAGGGGAGGTTGTTCTGTTCTTCAAAAATGGTAAAAGAATACAGGCCTTAGAAATCCTTAGAGGCCGAAGAATCACAGGCCAATATCACTTTTGAGCCATGCTTAGAAGTTGTTTCCAAGAGTCATCACGACTCGTATCGCCAGCAGTTTGATGACGTCCTACCTCCCGAACAAACTGGTTCCCGGAAAAGCTATAGCATCATACGCTGCGGCAAATTATACAGAAGTCTCAAGAGAATAATTTGCCACTTTACTTGGCGTTCGTAGAGTGTGAGAAAGCCTTTGATTCGATCGAGACCTGGGCAGTGCCGCAGTCTTTCCAAAGGTGTCAAGTAGACTACAGGCATATCGAAGTGTTACGTTATCTATACAAAAATGTGACTATGTTGGTCCCAAGTACAGAAACAGAGCTCTAATCCTATCTAACTACAGCGAGGTGTGAAACAGAGAGATGTTATATCTCCGAAACCGTTCACTGCGCGTTGGAGGATATTTTTAAGCTTCTGGATTGTAAAGGATACACATCAGCACAAAAATCAACGGTGCGAACCTTACATATCTTCGTTATGCCGATGATGTAATACTACTGGCTGAGACTATGGAGTACCTGAATACAATGCTCAAAGATCTCAACAGTGTTTCCCAAAGAACACGTCTTAATAGTCGTTGTCGTGGACAAAACAAAAATTATGTTAAATATCAGTATTGTGCTCCACTTAATATTCTCGTTGAATCCAGCTCAGGGCAGAATTCAGTTAACTACAAGAAATTTGCGTCTAAACTAGCTCAGTGTCTCATGATGGAATTCTTTGACCAGTGTGTGTTGCCAATAATAACTTACAGGAGCGAGATGTGACCGCCACCCATGTGTCTCAAAAGAAGGCTCAAGGTCACACACAGCGGGCAATGGAGAGAGCAATACTCAGTATTTCCCTACAAGATAAAATTAAACATGATGACATCCATAGTAGGACAAAAGTAACCGACATTGGTCGAAGAGTTGCTCAGCTGATGCGGCAGTGAGTGGACAGATATCAAGGGGAAACGATGGCCGTTGGGGAGGGAAAGTTCTCAAGTGGAAGTCACAAACTGGATGACACTCAGTAGGCAGGCTATTCGTACTAGGAGGACCGACGATCTGGTCAAGGTCGCCGGAAGCCACTGTATGCGGCAACCGCGGGACCTATCGTCGTGGAGAACGTTGGCGGTTGCTTATGTCCAGCAATGGACGTAATGGACGTGATGATGATGATAATTCGTATTATTTAAGATATTCTTTATTATTATATATTTTTTTATATAATTTCTATATTTATTTATGACAGTTTATTTTATTTTTCGTATACACTGTTTATTTATATTTTATTAATTCTTAATGATAACTTAGTCATAAATAATTACTATATAAATTTAATTATAATTTTACATTAAGATGATTAGGGTTTGGAATGTGAACTATAATAATGTTAGGATCGATTTCAGTTACGGTCGGCAATATATATAAATATAGACTAGTCAAAGAAAATAGAGATGCTTTCTAAAGTCATTTAATCTTGACATCTAATTTGAGGCCTTAGTGGCGCAGTGGCACAGCATCTGACTGTAAATCACGTCAGTTGTGAGTTTGATTTGAGGAAATTAACTATTATAATATTCTCCCTCTGAAAACACGGAAAAGCGCAGCATTCATCATGAAATTCTGTGGAAATCGGAGAACGGAGTGTCTTGACACTAGGTGTTCTCTTCCTAACCTGCTGTATGTTCGTGGGCTAAAATCTTGATTTCAGTTTAAAGAATTATTGGACGTTTCGTCCAAAATCTCCCAAAAAGGACTAAAATCAAGTTCATATAAAATCATAAAGTTATTTTGGCTTAGTGTCCTGAATTTCGAAGCCTAAAGCTAAGCGTATTATGAAGAAATTGTCATTTATTCACCGTTCAGATATTCTCGAATGTTATTCGCCGCAACTGAAATCAATTGTAAATATACAAACCCGGAAAATATAATATATTATAAAAAATTTGGATAGTTGATAATACTTATATCTAGTGTAGTATTGTACATATAAACTAATGTCAAAACGGGATGATGTCTAGTCAAAAACAGTAGTTTGTACATACATAGCCATTAAACAGAGAATTTATTTTTTTAATATAAATATTATGGTTATTGAACCGAAAAATAAAAAAAAATAAAAATTAAATAAAAAATTTCAAAAAAAAATAAAAATTATATATTTCTATATAAAATAGAAAATAAAGCGGACAAAAAAATTATAGGTTAATAGTTATTTTTATATTTTGTTCATTGAGTCACTCCTTACAACAAACAGTCTTAAACAATCCGAGAACTTTAACTATCGCCGAATTCTCCTCGTATACCTTAATATATTATTTAACAAGTGTTTAAATATATATTTAATTTTATTCCATATAAAAACAAAAAAAAAATTATGAATTTACTTAAGTTTCCGTTTCATATATATATATATATATATATATATATATATATATATATAATATATATATATATATATATATATATATATATATATATATATATATATATATATATATATATATATATATATATATATATATATATATATATATATATATATATATATATATATATATATATATAATATATATATATATATATATATATATATATATATATATATATATATATATATAATATATATATATATATATATATATATATATATATATATATATATATATATATATATATATATATATATATATATATATATATATATATATATATATATATATATATATATATATATATATATATATATATATATATATATATATATACATATATATATATATATATATATATATATATATATATATATATATATAATATATATATATATATATATATATATATATATATATATATATATATATATATATATATATATATATATATTTTAAGTTTGAAAAACTTCATTAAAATTACCTTTTACTTGACACTTTACGGACGAGGCTAAGTCATCTCAGCTCTTCTCTTACTTTATTCACCAATATACTATATTCATATTTTTGAAAATAATAAAATAAATTTAAGATTTTTATTATGAACAGACGACATATTTTGCATCTGTTACAATAAAAATTCAGAGTCACCTAGTTCCTAGAGAAAAACTGAGTATCGATAGTTAGTTAACAAGATACAGTTAAAAACATAAGTATAAAACTTAAAAAAAAGCAGTAAAATATTAAGTGTGTATTCATGCCTTATTTTTTATTGGCAAAATTATTTAATCTGCTTGAGTTTAACAAAGTGATATTTCTCAATATGGATTTAATCTATTTATTTATTTCTTTACTATATTTTTTTCCTTTTATATGTACATATATATTTTAATGGTAAGTAATAGGTACTGTTCCGTACATACGAACTGTTATTATGTTCGGTTTAATATATATAATTGCTATTCGCTGCTAGTAAAAGTTACATAAAAATTGGTGAAGATCAAAAATCTATACTCACAAAATATACTGAATACAAAACATACTATATATATATATATATATATATATATATATATATATATATATATATATATATATATATATATATATATATATATATATATATATATATATATATATATATGTATATATATATATATATATATATATATATATATATATATATATATATATATATATATATATATTATATATATATATATATATATATATATATATATATATATATATATATTATATATATATATATATATATATATATATATATATATATATAAATTAAATGTTCCGGGTAACATAATATAACAAAATTTAAACATATATGTACTTATTCCAAATATACTATATTCAAACAACAAATCGTTTTTGTATAGTAAAAAAAATAAACAAAAAATTCAAAATACTTAAATCCTAGGTGTAATTGAAGGAACAATGGCGACTACATCAATCTGTTAGAATCTAATTGACCACAATACCTCTACAGTTGACATTGACAGATAAAGGCATTTGAGATAAGTACATACATAAACATAAATGCATATAATTAATTTAAAAAAAAATTAATTTATTTATTTCATATTTTAGTTTCGAATAATACTTTCAAGTATGAATTTTTTAACTTAATCTCACTTATTGTAACTTAATTCGTTTATCACATTAGAACTAAGTTCAATTTGTTAATATTGTTTTTTTTATTATTTCGAAAACGTACTAATATTAATAGTTTAAGAATTTAAACGTAGCCGGACTCGAACCCGGGTCCCTTAGATATCATCCAAGTAATAAAATAACGTGGACAGTATCTAAGGGTATATTTTGTAAGCATTTTACTTTCCTTATCGTTAAGTAATACTTTATAAAACAATAATTTTGATGATTTCATTTATTTAGCATTTTATGTACAGTAGTAGGTTTGAGACACAACAAAAAAAATCCAGGAAAAAGTACAACAAAATTCTATATTTTATGTATATATATATATATATATATATATATATATATATATATATATATATATATATATATATATATATATATATATATATATATATATATATATATATATATATATATATATATATATATATATATATATATATATATTCAATATTCTAGCTATATTTATTATATTTGTATATTTATTTTACTCATGCTGGAACTTGATCTAAATCTTCTTAAGTCTAAGGATCTCACAAATATGAGAAATATTTATAAGAAAAGTTTATTTTTTTAATAAAAAAATAAATAAAATTAAAAAAAAATTAGCTGTAAGGTTATTTTAATAACGGCTATAACTCTTTCGTTTCCACCTCCGAGAATTATTATGTAAATTTTTGAATTTAAACAATAACAAAAATCATTATTATTATATAATTTATATAAATCGTTAAAAAAGGATATCTCGAATTCCCTTCTTGAAATTTTAATTGAAGTTTCATCTAAGCTCGTTTAGTTGTATTTGGTATATAACTTAATTTGGTATAACATACTTGATTAATATATAATATATATGACAGTTAATTTTGTATAAATATATGTTTTACATTATGTAACTTTTTTAAATTAATTATTAGGTTAACTTTATTAGATTAACTTAGAGTGGTGGAAACTAAAGCGATTAGCTCATATACGCGAAAATGGCTAAAACCAAAGATTACAGTAGATACGAGGGCTGAACGACCAAAAGTATGCCTCTTATAATTACAATGAATTCCATGGAAATAATATGTACAAGCTATGTAATATATATAATTGGTAAACACGCACAAGCAGATTTTAAGATTGAGTCTATATTATTAACTTTTTCGTTGACGATAGCTTGAATTGAGAGCTTTTAACTAGGATTTTTAAGAAAATCAGCAAGCTTTTTAAAATTATTTTAGTATGAACTAAATATATGTTACAATTTTTTTTAATTCAATTTTACCATCATTACCTGCTTAAATTAAACTGCAATTTTGGTATTTAAATATTACTTGAGAGCATATCTACGTTACACAGTGACAGACATTTAACTTAGTCGAGCTTACCGTACTATATGGGAAAGACTTGAATCAAACTAATCAGTTATTATTGCTACCTACATGGATATCTAATAATATACAAAAAAATAACTTCGTAATCCAACGGGTGCTACTTGTTACATTCGATTCAAAAGATATAGTAAACTCCGTTTAAATAAATCTACATAAATATATATATATATATATATATACATATATATATATATATATATATATATATATATATATATATATATATATATAATATATATATATATATATATATATATATATATATATATATATATATATATATATATATATATATATATATATTTGTGCCCAATAAAATCGTCTTATATGTTCGAATTTGTTAATATTGATATATTTTGTGTAGGTTTCGCACGATAACGAAGTCTCTGAAAAGCGTAAAGAATGAACAAGCGTGGAAATTCCAATAAGAGTTGTATTTTTGTTGGAAATGTCATTCACCCCTCGTTTTATTAGATTATAATTATATAAGGGCTTAAGTCATTCATTTGTCTTGTCTTATATATACATAAGTGTAAAAAAAAAATATTAAAACGCAAAACACAAATACTTATACAAAACCGTAGTGTGTACATAGTAATATAATATACATTAGTGAAAAAAAAAAACTAAAATTAAAGTCAGTTGTTCACACAGTCATTAAAGAAACGTAGTTTGTATATAGTAGTATATATTATAATATAAGTGAAAAAAAAAGAAAAATGTCAGGCCACAGATACTTATTAAACTACCGTAACTTGTACATAATAGTATATTAAAAAATATTATAGAAATAGATTTAGTATTTGTTCTATTCAGTGAATCAAAAGAACAAAGCAAATGAGTAGCCTGTATATATATTTGTAAGTTAGATCTAAGTGTACTAAAGTAAGGTTTGTATATACATAGCAAATATGGTATAGACTTTAGTTTTACATATTATCTATTATACAATATATTATTATTATTTTTTTTTTTTATTTAATTTTTTTCATTGTTATTTATTTGACTTTTTTTTTTATTTAATTGAATTTGCAACCGTAATTTCTATCCATATGTATCATTAATCTTAAAATAGTTTTCTTTACATTGTATATTCTATGACTGTCGCGATTTTGCTATGTTTTTACGGGTTTATTAGAGAAATTTTGTTAGTAATTCATTAAAAAAAAGGTCTTACAAGCTAATCTTTAATCGATATAATTTATAATGATATTAATTCAAAACATTAACTAACATATATAGCATATAATATTTAAAAAAGAGGTTGGTCCACAGCCGACTAGCTGAGTAGGCACACACAACATAAGCATTCGCTAAAGATAAATAAAACATTTGTGGAACGTATTTTAATGTGAATTTAATACATTGAAATACAAAATTTCCATGCATGATTTAGATTTGCTTTAGTCTAGTCCTTTTACTTTGTAACAATTGGTATACAAATATAACAAATTAATGAATTATTTTCATTCCCCTGCTTTGACAAGACATCGTGGTGGTGACTTCCGCGGAAAGCAGGGAACGGAAGGGACACTGTCCATATTTTAAAATTTAATCAAATAAATTTAAAACTGATTGCCGTAAATAGGTTACATATCAGATGTCAAAACCCATGTTCTAGTTAAATAGTCTAATATTTTCGTGTTTTTTTATGGTATTTAATTTATTTTTGAATTTATCTTATATTAACTAATTTTAGTATATAGATTTAAGACATATAATCTGTGTATGTGTCATTATTTCTATATATATATATATATATATATATATATATATATATATATATATATATATATATATATATATATATATATATATATATATATATATATATATATATATATATATATATATATATATATATATATATATATATGTACATAGTTAATAACACACACACAAATTATACAAAATAAGGAATGTATAAATTAGTAAAAAAATTCAAGTATTATGCGGAACAATAATAATCAGTAGGTAATAAATTATAGTCTATTGTATGCACTAGATTTAAGACCTACAATTTGATAGAGTTTTAGAACTATATGTCAGTAGGTGACTAGTTATAGTATATGCTATGCACTAGATTTAAGATATACAATTTGTGTATGTGTCATTATATCTATATCTATATATATATATATATATATATATATATATATATATATATATATATATATATATATATATATATATATAGATAGATAGATATAGTTAATAATACATACACAAGTTATATGAAATAAGGGATGTACATATTAGTTAAAAAAATCAAATATTTTGCGGAACAATAACAATCAGTAGATAATAAATTATAATATACACTAAATTTAAGTCATTCAATTTGTGGATGTGCCATTGTATATATATGTGTAATTAATAAAACATACACAAATTATATTAAGTAAGAAATGTATATATTAGTTAAAAATTCAGATATTATGCGGAACAATAACAATCAGTAGGTAATATATTACAACGGGTATGCTAAGCACTCGATTTAAGAAATACAATTTATGTGTGTGTATATATATATATATATATATATATATATATATATATATATATATATATATATATATATATATATATATATATATATATATATAATTAATTATATATATATAATTCAAAGAGATCTCAAAACAACAGCAGTAGGTTACTAGTTTTAGTATTTGCTATGCATTAGATTTAAGTAATACAATTGATTTGCTTGTTATAATGTTAATGGAACATATATTTTTTTTAAGTTATATCTAATATACTTTTGTATTACGATCACTTGTCCTATATAACATTTTCTCTATACTTATCTATACTTAATATGCGCCTATAATTACCAGTTACAAAAATATTTAACGATTTCTTAAAAGAAAAAAAAAATAATTTTTAATAAAATAATCTAAATTCATTTTAATTAAATTATTTGACTAAAATGAATTTAATTTAAATTATTTAAAAAAAAAATTGAATAGTTATTGGCGCAACGCTCTAAAGGGCTCGATTGATATAAAGTGATATTACATTAATGAGTAAGGTACAGGGCACGGTTTGGTTCGCAGTTTTCGTAGGTGATGTGAGGTTGCAATGGAATTATTGATCTCAATTTTTATTCAAATAAAACTGTATTCGGTGTAAATGTTGTTTTATTGTTAATTACCCTATAATAACAATAATAAAATTAATAATAATTTTCATATTTATACTTTATATATATATATATATATATATATATATATATATATATATATATATATATATATATATATATATATATATATATATATATATATATATATATATATATATATATATATATATATATATATATATATATATATATATATATAAATATATTAGCACCGCTATGCTATTAATTATAACATTAGTCAATTTATATTTATAAAACGAAATCAATATTTTTTGATTTTATATTTTAAAGTTATTTTAATTTTTATACTGAACACAAACACAAAATTTTAAGAGCATTCAAACAATTGTCTAGTGATTTCTTTGTTGTAATAGGTTCGCACGTTTTTCATTTGTTTTGTATACAGCCGTAGCGCCGCTCTCTAACCGGCCAGTAATTCGAAATTTCAAAATCCAGATCTTTTTTTTTTCTGTACATCTAAGGCTCATCAATTGAGACCATATCAATTGACGTAACTGGAGACATTTTCCAGGAAAAGCTCGGTGACTCCGAGTCTACATGATATATGTGTAATATGTTATAAAAATGCAGATTTCTAAAAAAAAATCAGTGTACATGTTCTCCGACAGTAAGCATCAATCCCGCAACCTCTGCGTTCTCAGCTAGATAATTACTATTAATACTACCTTCCAGTACCACCAACACTATAAAGATTAATCGTTTTCCTTCCTTCTTTACCGCTCACTGTTGCATCATATATCCTTTTTATTATTTCAGATACTAGGTGACTAGAATTAATTACACTTCGTCATCAGTAACAACGTAATTCGTCATCGGTTCTGTCATATAGAAACATAATTATGTCATAACATTAAAATGGATATATAAAAGGAAAATTTAGACTATCCTCATATACTACGCTTATTTTGCAATAAATCTTCTTGAACGCTCATAATTTCCAAAGAGATAAAGTTAATATGTAGTCAAAATATTTTTGTTGGTTGATAATAAAATTTATACACTTTTTTTGTTCACTGTTTTTTGTTTTTTTTTTTTATTTGTTTACATGCTCTTGTATTTGTTTTTTTCCAAAAGATAAAGTATCGGCTTTGGGACAGTCCTTTTTGAAAATATTAGATATTTTTATAGATTAAGTTGGTATTAGACTCGATTGGAAGTTGTAATATATATCTCTCAAATCCTACATCCAATATGGCCAAATTGTTATATAGTATAGTTAAGCTTAATTTAAGTAAGCGTAAATAGTATGCAAGTGTATAACTAATATATTTTTAAGTTTATTTGTAACTACTAACCAGAGCAACATAGTCACCCAGTGACTCAGCTCTTATAATGAGAATAAAAAAAAAGATGGTATTAGAAATAACAGTTTCCTCTTCAATCAATAAATAATAAAATATTTAATCGAGTTCCGTAAAAAACAGATCAGCTGTTCCGGAGATTAGCCCAGACAAACGTTTAATATTTAATTGCACACCATAAATATAAAAAAAATAAAAAAAAAGAAAAACAAATGACGGTTTTGTATAAAAATTAAACTATATAATGATGGAGCCATCGTGGCGCAGCGGTGCAGCGTCTGATTGTAACTACGACGGTTATGGGTTCGACTGGAGTATCAATAAATGTCAATGAAATATAATATATATACATGTACTTATTAATAATTGTCATTTTTTACTTTATTTAATAATTGTCATTTTTTACTTTATTTTACTTTATGTAAGTAATATACATAAAAATCGTGTCACACATCACAAACAAAATTATATTAGGAGCAACCTGTCAATTTGAACAAAATTACTACAAAAAGAATCACATATATTAAAGTATTATGTAAATATTTCAACAGTAAAGTTTTAAACAATTGTCCAAGTGACATTGATTCATACATGAGATAAGTTTTTCACTGTCTTACTCCCTCAAAGTGGACATTACTTCGTAATTTTAGTAACTTTTTCTGTACATTTAGAACACAAGAATGCATATTCCTGGACGAACTTCCCATATCTTATATATAAATGATTATATCTAAAAGATATGTTATGATATTTATATGATAATAAATCTATCCTAAGATATATATATATATGTTGTGTTTGTTCTTTACGTAAATTTTTATATTAATAATATAATGAAGTTATAAATAATATAATAATAATAATAGCTTCACGCTGTATCCCGCACGTGGCAGGGTAGGCAGAGGGAAACATAGGAACCTAGTGTTACGACACCCCGTTCCCCGCTTTGAGTGACGGAACTCCTTGCCGCGCTTTGCCTTGTTACGTTAGCGAAGGAAATGAAAATATTTAATTATCCCCTCATAGGAATCGAACCCACAAACCGTCGTGTTAACAGGCAGACGCTGTGCTTCTGCACCACGACGGTCCTCTATTATATGTAAATACCATTGTTAAACATTGTTATTTACTTACTTAATACGGTATATTTAGGTGAATGATACTGAGTTGTTACAAGATCATATTTAAACATTTTTTTTCTGTCAAATACTTTTGGTGGCATTTACAAATAATTTGTTTATTAAAAAAAAAATTAATTGTTTTTTAGGCCTAGGTGATAGACAGATAAGACTTATTGGGATACAACCTTTTATTGTGGAACTAATCTCTTTTTAGGGTTCCGCACTTTAAAAAAGAAATAACGGATCTTTATAGGATCACTTTGTTGTCCGTCTGTCTATCGGTGTGCCCGTCTGTCAAGACCATTTTTCTCAAGATCATTTTGATCACGTACCAAGCTGAAATAAATATCAAATATTCGGATCGTACTTAGTCCCTTGAAGCAAAAACGGAAAACAGTTTAAGTCAACGCAATCCAACTCAAATTACAATTAAGAAAATGGTACGAAACATTCGATGCAAAAATCCAACTCTCACTTGACCAATATCTATTTACTTATAAATCTCCTTTGTTTGTTCTTCACACAACGTGACATTGGCAAAGTGATTTGTGCTTAACTGGCACGCTCGAAACTCCATAATTAAAGAACATAATTGAACTAAATTTAAAACATTGCTTAGTGGATGATTAAAATGCTGCACTGTGCCTTACAAATTAGAATCTATCCACAATGAATATGGAAAGACATTTTGCAACTGTACCGCGATGACATCAGTAGTTGCGTAAGTAAATGCACAAATACATACATATGTTGTTAATACTTTGAGCGTTTTATTTATTTATTTCAATAAATATTATATTAAATACAAGTATGCACATCATTTTGATAGAAATGTATTTAAAAAGCTACACGTGCAAAATGCAAAATGTAATAGCTACACGTTTTTTCTCGCGTATAGCAGGGTGAGACAGGGGTAGCCTAGTGTTAAGATATTTAGAAGACGTACAAAAATTTCCCGTCACAGGACTCGAATACGCCTCTTGGATAGTATCCAAAAAGCGCGGGTTCAAATCCCGAATAAATATTTAACTAGAACACATTTAACTTCAAATTACATAGTTTGTAAATATATATATATATATATATATATATATATATATATATATATATATATATATATATATATATATATATATATATATATATATATATATATATATATATATATATATATATATATATATATATATATATATATATATATATATATATATATATATATATATTCTGACGCAACGGCTAGATCACTGTTATAAGAACAATAAAGAAACTACCTAGCAACAACCATGGTAAAAAAAAAATAAAATTACATTCATAAAATTACGCGAGAATTTTAATTTCATTTACAAAGCATACAATTTTTGTTATAATTCGAAGAAAATAATAAGTAAATTGAAAATAGTATACATTTTTTAAATATCAGTTTTTACAAAATAGTACAATTAATTATAATATACAAGTGGCTCTATAGTGGCGTTTAAGGTGAGAATACTATAAGGCAGGCATAGTTTGCTCAGTGATATCTCGAACAAGATATACATATTATAGTCTTGTTAAACATCATATAAAATATATTATGTAAACAATATGAAAATACGTGTGGAGAGCAAACAGAGATCATTACATTTGTATTAACTTTAAATCATGAAAACTTCATTTATTTTGACGATTCGTATTTGAATCCGTTTCATTGCGACTACCGTTATTATTAAATTAACTCATATAAGCGTATTTTTGTATTAACATCTACATAATATTAAATAATTATAATAAATAACATAAATTTTTTACCAATATCCCATTCTGGGACTACGATTCATAATTTACAGCTAATATCACACTTATTCCGCAGAAACATTAGAAAACGTGTAAGTTTTATATGTAACACAGGACGACACTTGTTCCGTTTGTTACGCAATGAGGATATCGTGTCCATATTTTTCCACGGCTCGATTTGCACTGAGTATTCCTTAAACGTTCGCAAGGTCACCAGTCAACAGTTTTCTAACATCGACCAACTAATCAGTATAACTATAGACAATTAAAGCTCACTTCGCGACTTGCAGCCGAAGCCGCTCTATTACAAAGTTATTAAACGTTGTGCATCAGATGACGTCATCTCTATTGACGTATTAGAGCACGCGATACGAATATGTTTAGTAGCCGGCATCGCACTCACTTAAATATGCCAGTGATAATTACTGACCAGAACATCAGATGACAATGTCATTACCAGTCGTCTCTAGCGTTCACGTTACATATCACTTTCCTCTCCTGGCCTGGATGCTACTCGTATCGGTAGCTAGACGGACTGTCCGCCTCTGTATCTGGAGGGTCTGTCGCAAACTAACATCAGTTTACGCCTACCGGTAAACACTTGCACTGTTTGATTTTCTGTAAACGCTTGCGCCTAAAGGGAGGGTTCTGTCCGGGGCAACGAAGCGTGACGGTGATCCAAGTAAACTTTTTTGGTTTGCAAAAAGAACAAGATTTAAACGCAGGTGGAGGTCTCTCATCATTATTCTCTCGACGGCGAGGACCTTTTGGGATATAAAATGAATTGCACTGTCCGTAACAAAAATTATTTATCACTGTCGCCTGCACACATCCAGGTTCCCGGATTTTTTGTATAAGCTGTTCAGTTTTACACCAGTCTTCTTTGAGATATTCCTTTTTTGTAACAACGAGCGCATTCCTAGAGGATTTGAGGATATTACGAAATGCCGCGCCTTTAGGGATTTCCGTTGCATCTTCTTGTTCAGGAATAGACACAACCATTGTTTCAGAACTGCCTTCACCGAGCTCATTCCGCTGAACATATGAAGTTGATGGCGCAGTAGCTTCCTCGGTCCTCCTTCGCGCCGCGAGCACTCTTTCAACTTGTTCCGTATCAATAATATCCAAAATCGAATCAGTGGGCGTAAAAGGCCTTTTGCTTCCGACGCCAGCACTCTCACCGCAAGCGGCCAACAGTGCGGCTGCAATAAGCCAGATGCACGATTTCGAAAAGCTCTCCATCTGTAATAAAGTAAAACATATAAATGTTAGTAAATATAACAAACGGGTATTCATTTAAAGCTAATAGATTCCGCTGGAAAGGAAGTCGTAGGTTTAACTCACGTTGTATCGAGAGATGATAGGCAACATCGTAGGCAGTGCGTCGGTGTAGTGGTCCGCAAGTTGCGAGCGACGCGATATGCGTGTGCGCAGGGCCGGCCGGCGAAGCGGTAATGAGCGTGAGCGCCCCTCAATGGACCACCGCTCAATGAACGAGATGAGTCACGCACCGCGCCTCCGCCACAGAGCCGTTACTATCAGTAACCATCGCAGACGCGACATATCGCACACGTGTTAAAGATTATCATCAATACATACATACAATACATGCAATTCCCAGTATAATAGTACAAGATCCCAAAGGTTTGTTTATCACACTATTAAAGTGTAGCTTGGGTTGTTGATAAGAAAGATTATATACTTTTAAGCTTGTTTCTAAGACAATTAGACAAAGACGCTAAACTTTTCAGGTGGTTTAGCCTGTTTTTAATTTTGATAAGCTTTCTTCGTTTAGCTATTGTTTTACAATATTTACTTTAACAAGTGTATAAGTTTACACGTATTTCACAGTATTGTACGTAACTGAATTCTAAATTTAAAAGTTATAGGAAAAATGTATTTATATATTAATATACCGGGAAAATAATTTGTTTGGGAATAATTATTAAAAATTATATGAGTAATAAAGTAAAAATATATCATAACGTAACGTAACTGTAAACGTTTTGGAAACTCAGTACGTCATTTATTAGTGGAATTACCAATTAGAAACTTGGTTTTTTTTGAAATATGTGAATGAAGTTTACTTAAATTTGTTAATATTTGTCCTTACAACAATTTATGTATATAAATATATATATATATATATATATATATATATATATATATATATATATATATATATATATATATATATATATATATATATATATATATATATATGTATATATATACTTGAAATTACACAACTTACGAAGTTTGTTTTAAATTATTATGAACATATTATAAGTAGTGGTCACTTTCGTTCAATTTAATTAATACATTTTGTAAAGTACACGTAATAGTTTAGGTTTCCTCTGATAATAATATGATATGTATTCATTAATAATATAAAATATATATTCATAATATATAACAAAAGAACCCTTTTACACGGTTTAAATAACCACTTTTTGCCGAAAATAATACAAAACATGTATTTTGCCTCAACAAATTTTACTGTTAGGCACAAAACAATGTACTTAAAAAAACATTTAATCTTTGACTGTGAAGGAGATATTTTCTCACCTATCGCCGGGCGCCGGCGCAAAAGCAGTGTTTCGTCGCAGTGAGGCGCCAGCAGATGGTCTTGCACCAAATCTCACTTATGCCCGTTTCCGCCCATTTGTAGCCCACAATGGCTATAGAAACTATGCATCCGTAGTCTTCTGCGAAGTGTAGGCGATGCGTGGGTAAAGGTTTTACTGAATCGCGTTTTTAACAAAACATAACTAAATCACTTGTGATAAATTGTCTGAGATAGTGTCTGTATGACAATATAGTGATCTTTTAACAGTAGATTTACTAGATAGGTAGGTAACTGCCGTTTTATCTGGTCGCCTTATGCAATTATTGGTTCACATAAATAATGTATGCGTGGGCTACCTCGGCTTATTTGTAGTGTTTATATTTTTTTATTATTACAATAGACAATCTTTGAGAAATTGTGTGTTGAATGGAGTGGACTCAATGTCGCACTACTTTATCACATCGAGAAAGTAATTAAATATAAATGTGGCCCAAGATGGGGTATAGCCCATATTGGGCCCCGATGGGCTATATATAATTTTCAAAATAACAAATTTATAATATGGTTTTTATTTTCGTAAGCATGTGCAACAATTTAATCTCTAAATAATGTCTAAGATGACAAGTTCTATCGTAACAAAAAAAAATTGTACTATCACAAAAAAATATATCATAAATTTTCCTTTAAACGTCATTAAACAAAAGTTATAAAATCTAATTCACTTAGCGTATATCGTTTGTATTATTATCAACGCGACGCGTCGTGTAAATGACTCTATCATCTTATGTAAATTTTATATTATTATAGAGATAAACATTTGTTTTCTCTATATTAACTCTATATATAAAATAACTTTAAAAACATTCCGAAAGTATTTAGCGCTAATTTTGTCTTCAAATAAATAACTATATATAAAAAAAAACTTTGAGAAAAGTACATAAATGTAAACGCAATGATTGTAAATTCAATCCAGAATATAATATAGAAGAACTCAGAATTATTTTCATCTCTAGCAAGCCTATGGCGAGCTTCGTCATTTAATATACAATATCTCAAAATAGGGCGGAGAGCAGAGAACGGAGGAATTTGATTTAGACTTTTTACTTTATACTACTGGCGGAATAAAGAACGAAACTGGAAAAAATTTAAGGAGTAAATCTATGCACATAACGCAATAAAATTCCGAATAGAATAGAAAGGAAGTGTATTTAAGCGTACAAACGTGCATTTTTTACGGCATGACATTTAGGTGACATCGGAATTTCATTCATCGGAGTCCATTCATAAGTTTTGTCCACTTATAAAAAAAAACTTAAGACCCTTTAGACGTGTCGTCTACATCGCCCTGTGCTGATACAGGATGCTCAAAACAAATTATTCCCTAAGAATATTACAAATATAGTGTATATTACTAAAATAAGATTATTATTGAATATAATATAATAAAATATATATAAAAAGTTTATATGATTATGAAATCTTTTTAATTTTTAGGAGCTTACTGTAAAATTATTCATAAATATATCTAACTTGAAAATGATTTAATCTATTTTTTTTTTAGAAAAAGTGCACTATTTGAAAAATATAATAATATTATAAACACCATTCCATTATATAAAAAGTTTTGTGTATATAATTCATTTTTTTATAGTACTGCAGCAAGGCTTTATCCTTACATATTTCCCGTTCCCGTTGAAACTTTGGGAAATCATCTATTAGTGCTCCCACACCTCAAGGACAAGCTAGATTTCAGTTTTCTACACAGCGTAATTTCGGCTTTGCGTTGTCTGTCACTCACTCAATAACGGAAGAGTCTTAAATATATAAAATATAGATATATAAAATATAGATGTATAAATATAATAACGGAATATTTTCACGATTAGTGCGTCGTGGGCTGAAAATGGCCTGCCATGTTTTTGATGTGAAATATACATATACTTATTTATGTATATATACTTATATATATAAATATATATATATATATATATATATATATATATATATATATATATATATATATATATATATATATATATATATATATATATATATATATATATATATATATATATATATATATATATCCGTTACAGTCTTTATCTACAATAACAAAAGAATTATTAAAAATTATATACATACATACATATATGTATATCTCATAATTACTTAATAAAATGTATAAAACATAACAAGTACATAATATTTACTATATAAGAGAATGCTAAATAAAAACAACATGCTGTGCTTAATACCTTTTGCGGCGTCGTATCTAAGTGTAATAAAGTGTCCACACTACACAGAGGCCGACCGTTCTAAGAAACCACCGTGTCTACAGTTGATCCGCACGACATTTTTTAAACTTTAGTTGCTCTATAATATAAATAACATTAATAATTTTGTATATGTATATACCTATATATAGATAGATAGATTGATATGAACGAATGAGTTAAGAAAGAAGTTAAGAAAGTTCATTATTATGTTTTCGTTCCTTAAGTTCTAGTCTAGTATATTCAGAAGAATGCTTATGAACGGCTTGTGTGGGGGACACACGTTCAAGATATAGAAGCCCTGTCTTGGACATAGAGGAGGATATAAAATGTTTCATTGTAACACATCAACCGAATCCCATAAGTGGGATAAACCCTCACTTAAAGTACCTTAGAAAGTGTCTGCTAAGTACCAAATACACGCTTGGGAATCGATTGAGAAACAGAGCAGAAGGTTGATCGATGACGAGCCCTTGGTTGTCACTGCAGAACCTTGGTCATCGGCGTAGGATTGACTCTATGTCAATTTTTTACCGTATAAATTTCCGAGAATATGCCTATATAGAGCTTCACAGCCTAATCGCAGATGGAATTTGTAGGGACAAATTCTGTTCTGTTAAATGAAAAACGTTTTATCATAGGATTTCCAGTAAAACTACTGTACGCCATCCGTAAATTATAGAAATACCTAATGTAAGGACAAAGCGTTTTGAGTATACATTCTTTATTCACACAGCGAATGGAATTCAGTGTGGCGTCTGTATTTCCTGAGTCATACAATTTGGGGGTCTTCAATTCTAGAGGGCGTAAGTACGTTCTACATATATAAAAACCTATGAAGATAGGTATTCATAGATCAAAAGATGGCTAACGAATAATGAGTAGTAGCTATAGAAAATAAAGATCTTTTTTTAAATTATGGAATATAGTCTATATGTTTGTTAATCTCATATATTAACAAAATAATAACTATTAATAAATCGATTATTTTGTTATTCTTTCAACAGCTTCAGATTAAACAGTTGACGGACGGTGAATCGTCTCCCACAAAGCACCGTACTATCTTAAGCACATTATCTACGTGGTCGGGTCGTCCTAGCATATATATACAACACTATATGATGGGTTTTAATTAAATTTTTACTGTAGTAAATGGTGAGAATGATTCTTTTCTGACTAGCTTATCGCTTCTCGTTATAAAAAGCGTGCCAATGATTAAAAACAAACAACAAATCAATAAATTAATTAATTAATTAATTAATTAAACTAAGAAGAGTATTCAAGGTTTTACTATTATGTCCAAAATTTATTTCTAAATATATCGGTATATGGCGAGATACGCAATATACTCGTACATAACCGAATATAGTGCCGATGGTGGGTTCAAGTGTATGCTTTTAATGGTATTACAAAACTTAGCATTTTTATTTAAATCAATAATTAAGATATTTTGTTATAATATTTAATAACCTAGTACTAAGAGTATATTGAAGTTTTGTCAGTAATATTATTATTTAGGGTTTAATATTATTATTTGAGGTGATGTTTATCGAAATTTAATTTTCCTGCGCTGGGTCAAGTTTCGCCACAGATAAAAAGTAAAGAACGCTTTCCTATAATTCTAATGAATCTTAATTTGAACACTTTGTAGATGACATGTTCCTTTTCGAATGCTCAAAATACACGTAATTATTATGGTTAAGCATTTTCATTAAAAATGTGTAAAAATCGTGAAAAATTAAATCATTTACGTGGTTATTAGAAATTCTATTAGGTATTTCAAATAAGTACATAAACATCAATCAATTAAATTTATTTATGATAATCATATATATGTTTATACACCATTGTAGACCCTTTAATGTAACATTATATATTCTTAGTGTTGCGCTCACACATATATATATATATATATATATATATATATATATATATATATATATATATATATATATATATATATATATATATATATATATATATATATATATTTATATATATATATATATATATATATATATATATATATATATATATATATATATATATATATATATATATATATATATATATATATATATATATATATATATATATATATATATATATATATATATATATATATATATATATATATATATATATATATATATATATATATATATATATATATATATTAGCTTTACATCATGTTAATCGTTTCGATGTAGTGTACTGTACTTGTTGTCAGAGTTATTATGTTAATTCCATTTGCCAATACTTGAGCGATTTATTTCTGAGTAGATATAAGTGAAAAATCAAATTATTAATTTTGAAACTTTACTTTCTTTACACTACACAAGAAATAAAATAACGTAACATTTATACATATATAATATATCTTGTATATATACATAGCACCCATATATAACCATATATAAGTACCGCAATATGATTATTAATTTATTATATTAAATATTACTTAATTATTCTAACATAAAACTCATTATAAACAAAAAATTGTACGTAGAATATTGTTCCTTATGCTAGTCCCAACAATACTTAGTTCCATAAATCACAAAGCAATAAGAAAATAAGAAGATTTTTTTCTATTTTTGGATTAAGAAGATTTGTAATAAATCATCCACTTGCATCGATGCTGTAGTCGTTTAATCAGCGTAGGAGCATTGTCATTCGTCAGTTTGAATGGGAAGCGCGTCTGGCAGGCGCCTGCGCACCGTGCCGTTGTATTGTGGTATACGACCTCCATATTTTACGATTACATAAAATAATAAATAAATGATTTTTATTGCGAGCTTGTAGGAAAATTATGGCAATGCTTGTGAATTCGAATTTTGAAATCTCAAAATTGAATGGTAGCCATTGGCAATATCCAATACATTATTATCAAGGATAATAATATATAAAAAGCTTTATTAATAATATCATTAGAAATATGAATATCTTGTATGTATATATTGTGGTATGTATTTATTATGGCACTAGCCTTATGGGCAGTTCTTTTTTTATTATACTTTTATATAGAGAACAGCCCAAGGCCCCCGACCTCATAGTGTTATATAATTTAATATTTTTAAACTGAGCCCAAATTTAGTTCGTCCAAGGGCCTCGACGTTCGAATTCAGTAATGTATAAGGTATTAGAATATTTTTTAAATCAAATTTTATACTGAGCGGATAAAAAAAGTTATTATTTAAAAACATAATATGTATCACACATTAAAATTAAATCTATTTATCATATCATATCATAAGTAAGGCAAGTTAATAATTTTGGTTCTAAAAAAAATAAAGTAAAATGTATATTAACTTCCCAATATGTGGTTACCCTATTATTTCTTCATATTTTTTATGTAACTTCGTCTATTTTCAATTGATACCACCTATTTGCAATTTTATTATGTTTCTTTATTCAAAACGACATTTGTTCAGAATTAATTTTTGGTAACAAAAATTGCCAGCGGTCTTTATATTAAATGACGAGGGTAAATACGACACGTTATGTACCTATACGATAAAGGGAAGCCAAATTATGAAGCAAATTTCTGTTGCTGAGAACTTATGGAACCCATAAGAGTGAACAAATTTATTTTTAGTACACCATTAGAAGCTATCGTAGCGCAGTGGGACGTGGGCGTCTGGACTAAGCGCGATGGTTCTTGGTTCGATTCCCACTCGGAGCAGTGAAACATTTTCATTTCCATTACACAAAAAAAATCCAAATTGCTTAAGCCAGAGAAAATCGTGTTTAAAAAAATTTTACTATACGATATCCAAGTAAATGGTATATAAATTTTACGCAAATACTTTTAAACATGTGTATTGTAATTTTAAAATCGGAATGTAAACAATTTTGTAATATAGACGAAGAAAAAATGTTTAAATATTCTGTGGCACCGGTCATTTAAAACGTTAGGCCATTACACAGATGCTCTTAACAATTTTGTATACACAATATATTAAGTACCTAAGTATAATCGCTTCCAATCGCTTTGATCGGCGAAGTCTCACGTCGGACGGCGCCATTGGACCGACAGCCCAAAAAAATCAATTTGATAAGCAAAAGCAGCTTAATTGTTATAGGTTCTGTATAGAAAAATTAAATATATAATTAGTGATCAAGTGAAAATAAGGCCGAGGCCGAGGTAACTCTGGTCGAACAGTCGTTACGTCGATACGAATGGCGTGGTGTAATAGTATATAGTCATACTCTATAAATTGACTATACAATACAATTGTTGTTAAAATTTCGAACTAAGTAGTAGTTTTTGAGATTAACTCACATCTTTATAATACATAGATTAATCTCAGAATTTAATAAATGTTCGCAATTTAACTGACACTTGATTCACTCAATAGATGTTTATATTAGATAATTATTTAATAAATAGTAAAAATGTTATAACTTAATATAAAATCTGTTAAACAATCAATTTGTTTATACATTAAAACAAAACAGCAAGTGTCCATAGTCACTTTAAAGAGCCGTTAAACTACGTTAGATAACAGGAAGCTGTAACAAGAACATGTATGTATCTATGGGATTGACGCCGCCGTAAGACAGACTAAAAATCTTATTTTTTTTTTATTTATTTTAAAATATCACTTAAAAGGTATTGGCAATCAATATAAGTGTACCATTTTAGTTTCACTTCATAACGTATAACGCTTAGCTATATAAAATAAATATTTTTTATGCACATTTTCTTATATGATTTCAATTTTTTTTTTATATACAAAACACGATACCGTGAAATTCACTACTTACAAAGGTATCCAAAGGCCAGGTAACGCATATTTAAAGCGAGCGCGCGTATAAATCAAATGGGCGCCCTATCAACTTATGACATAAAATCCTTTATTATTCACACGGTTCTAAATAAAAAATATCTCGCTCAATGGCCAGGGCCGAATGGCGTCGCGCCTCGAATTTCATTATTGGATTAACTTGGTTCCTTTAAAATGAACAATTAAACGAACGTGATGGGATTGACAAAAAATATCTTAGTTTTTTATTACGTTTATAATACATTCGCGCTGCAACCGCTTAAACTGTTCTCAGAAACGCCATTATTTATTATATATATATATATATATATATATATATATATATATATATATATATATATATATATATATATATATATATATATATATATATATATATATATATATATATATATATATATATATATATATATATATATATATATATAGTATATAGATATATATGTTTAGTATTTATATAGTTTTTGTAGTCATTTTAATTGTAAAGGCACAATTTTGTACTAATCTCTTTGTGGTTAGCCCTCTATTCATTTCGTTTTGCTGCTATGACATTGATTTATAAAAGGATTTTTGAATTTTCAATTGTTTTATTGCAAAATTAACTATACAATATAATTGTATAATTTTTTATTCTTATATTTATTATATTTATATATTATTATATCTCATACAGATTTCCAATTTCCAAAAGTATTGAATTTTTGACTAATCTGGGTACGAAAAAAAAGTTAAATTAGGCAAGAAAGACGTAGGTATCGTAGATGAATTTATGAGCGGGATCAGAACCCACTACCATGGCGCTTAGAGGCACACGCTGTGTACGATGGCTTCAAGAATCATTTATTTACAGTATATGAAAGTTACTCATTTATTTAGAGTAAATAACGCCCGTCGTACTACAAATGTATATAATGCATGTCCCGATGCAAAAAAGGGAGTGGGGGGGTTCTAAGGGGGAAGCGGGGTGTTATAAAAAACCACTTATGTATCAAAATATTATATTTATTTACCTCACACGTATGAATTATCTAAATTTAAACAACCAGTAAATATTATTTGTTTACTTTTTACACTATTGTGACGGGAGCTTTTGAATTTTAAGTTTATTAAATTTCAATATTTTTATAATCAATTTAATCACACAATTCAATGATATCTAAGACTTAGAATATTTTATAGTTATATACTCTAAGACGTAATAATAAAATATAAAACGATATAGCATACAAAATTGTATGCCAATTAATTCGTGACTACACGAGTATCGTATCCGTTTAATTGCCGCCTTGTTCACATGTTAGTAAAAATAAACTACTCGATTGCAACTAAAGTAAATTGGTACTACCTCTTTAATAGCCGCAGTGACCTTTAGTCTAGACATTTGTCTGTTACGCACATTTTTAAACAAATTTTCCATTAAATTTAAAAGCGCATATCACACCTTAGTTAATTTTATAGGTAATTTATCGGTTTTTTTTTGCATCCATTAGGAACATGTTCCGGTCTGTTGTGCTAGTTACGGCACAGCTGTTTTCACGAGGAACATTTTATATGTAATAATATTCCTTTGGCATCGCTTGGTCTCAATTAGTAGATTGAAATGAGTATATAACAACAGAAATCATAGGTTTTTTGCATATGGTATCATTATTATCATTATAAATAAAAATTAAATAGGATTTATGTATTTTATTCACCACACATAAAAATATATTGCCTTTTTGCTTTACGAACCGAACCCACCCGAATGCGCACCTTGGGTTAATAGTATAACACACTCAGTACTGACACCGATTTTTACACGAACTCGTGACATTCAGGGTTGCCATCCCTATGCGTCAGAATAAAAGAAATTGAACTAAAACAGAAGAACCACTTTTATTTGAACAATGTTTAAGACTTTCTATTTCAAAAGTCTTCTAGAAGCCGGGATATATCAAAACAACTAACGGTAATAATTGATCGACGATAAGCAATTAAGCGTGGGTCATGTTAGGTTAATACGAGAAATGTTCCCGTCGCCATAGAACTTATCGTGGAACAAAGAAACCATATTGTACGATAGCAACGTCAAGATAATGCTAAGAAATTTGAAACTAATTTAGATTATTTCCTTTCTACGAATCTAATACTGGCGGGTAGGTAGGTGGTAGTGCAGTTGATTTTCCTTTTTTTATAATAAATTAAAGGTATAATGTGAAATTTCAAGTCACATTTTGAATAACCTTACCGATGAAAGTGTGAGCCTTCTCTCGCACAGCATTTAGCAGAAAATACCAAGAGATAATACACTCCATTCTTCACTCTACATTCTAACTAACATTCTTCATTCTGACGGAGAAATAAAAATACCTCGAATGCAAACAGAACATAATAGCATATTATGTGTTCTTACAAATAGAATGCTATAATATATTTTTAGAAACATAAAGTGTGTTAAAAGCGTTCTTGCAATTGCTATTAATACTATTACGGTTCACATCAGTCATCGTAATTCATAATTATAAAACGTCGCGCCCTATATTGGCGCCATTGTATGGACGTATGTGTGTGTGTGTGTGTCATTTCCGTATTGAATTACTTCAAAATGATTGTAGTTTTATTTGTATATTTTTATTAAAACAATAAGCTTAAATTTGGCATGTATGTATATTAAGGAAGCATTATAATTGAAAAAAAGTCTTATGGCTTAGCGAGATTTTAAATTTCACTGTCCACGCAAACGTCATTTCGGGCTACAACTTGTGTAATTATAGTGTTGTATGTGTGTGGAAGTGATTTTGTGAGAAATCTAGAGTACAAGACGACGTCACCCGACTACGGGCGACGGTTGACAGGTGACGAATGTACTACTCCCCTCTCACAGTCTTTCTCAATCACTGTTATTATTGTTCCAACAATTTTTGACATAGAAGTTGCTTTTCAGGTGCCGACTATAGCTGGTAGCATACAGCTAAACCAGTTTTACTTTAAGATTTAGGAATATTTGGAACCCAAATAAGCATGTAAGAGCATACTTTGATAAAACCATAATTGATATTATTACATGACTTTTGAGTTGGTGACCAGTACTGATGCTTAATCCAAAAGTGATACGTAAAAATATATTCTTTTTTTAAGGATTCCATTCCTCAGAAGAAAAGTTCCAAGACAAGTTGTTGCAAATACAATAAAGCAAGTTGCTTCCTAGAATTATGACAAGGAGTTAGAGGTATGTCATAGAAAACAACCATTTAATACTTATAATTGTAGTTCGTTTGTTTATAAAATCACAATTGTATTTGTGTCAACTTTATACAAGATGTACGAGAGGTACATCCACCATCCACTTACAATCATGAAATGGATATGGGCCTCTAGCCTAGCTTGCTCCTAGCGCCCAAACCATTGTTTTTTTTTTCTTAGACAATTTTAGTGCGGACACAATTAAGATGCGTCGAATATTTTGTGGCGGAAGCTAATACCACGTTGATTTGATCTCTCAAGAGGAGTTTGAATTCACAAACATGATATATATTATATAGTAAGTCACTACCCACTGCGCAACATTTTTTAAATATAAAAAGAAATATAGTAAAGAATACAAATAACATAGATTTTTTTATGACAGATGACACTTGTACATATATAAACAGCTCTAAGGTAACAACACTCACACCCACTTCCTTCCTCAATTTAATTGTTATGTCAACAAAAAAGAACTGAAAACTATTAGAAATGACGCAACCAAACGGCAATAGTACCATAGATAGAATAGTGACGTAAGTATTAATAGTATATTGTGCTTGAACAGGTTGATGAGGAAACAAGGCGTCTAGTATGAAGCTACCTTTATATACTTACTCTGAGGAGATTGGGATTTATGTATATCTTGGAAATGGTAAATGTCTTCAATTATATTACATTATTCACATTTGATTTAATCTAGACACCTAAAATGTGTGACATTAGTGAAACTTACAGTTCGATGGAAACAAATATATTGATCATGATTTCGAAGTACTTAGAACCTACTTGGTAGGTACATGCTTCAAATTTTAATTTCCGGCTAGTCAAAAAAGTAAGACAATAAAATATTAGAAATAGAGGCAAAAGTTATAACAACTAAATCTTTCTATAATCTACAAAAAAAATCTAACCAGTCTAGAAAATAACTATTATCAGTAAATTTCTTGAACATATTTCGACATTAAAAGCGATATTAGCTACACGTCAAATCTTTGCATTGCTGGAAGCTCCTCTCCCTGCATCACGGCAGACAAGATAAAACACGCTGTGTTAGCTATGACGTTTTTAGAATGAAACACAAAACTCGGCCTAACACGATTTTTTCTATAACCGAATATAAAGCTTTTTGTAGAATTAAAAGTACATAAAGATATTAATATTTGAAGCTAATCTGTAAAAGGAGTCGATTCTTAACACAAACTCGTAAATAAAACCACTTCTCTCACCACAATTTTATCACCTAAAGAATTTTAATTAGATTTTTTTTTGTTTAAATCTATAAATGGCCAATATCTTGAAAATGCTAATAACATAAATAATAAGCTAATACTTGTCAGGTACCTTGTATCACGATCTTAACATTTAAACGATCAATGTAAAAACAATGTATGTGTAATCTGAACTGATAGAAGTGTGGTATATGATATCATTTATTACGCTATGGAAGAAATGAAGGAATACGTGATCACATGCATGTAATCATTGCGCCCTATATTAAAGTAATTAATAGCCACGTCTCCTTAGATTGTCTATAGACAAGTTAAACCGTTCTCTGGTTTTTCTTTATAGAATTTTTTTTCATATTAAACGTCGTGGCCCAGCGGCCGCGTCTGAATGTAAACGCGACAATTGTGAGTTCGATTCCAACTCGGGGAGAATGACTTATTTCATTTTCTACCTCTGGTAACAAAACAAAGCGTGGCGTCGAGTCACTCCATGTGAAGAATTGGACGGAAAGTGAAGGAATGGAGTGTCTAACAATATCGTGAAGCTGTTTTTTTTCATAGTAATATCAAAAACACATTAAGCCTAATAATATTTATTTATGGCAGGCATATCAACAAGCTCCCTGCTGCAGATACATGTACAAATTCTATAACAATTTAAATTGGAGAAACCATGAGGTTTCATACCCTGACTCGAGCTCGCCAATGCCCAAAGACATTGTGAGATTAATAAGTTTTTTAATTCATCCATTCGCCATCCATTAACAGACGCGTAAAAATGAAAAAAAAAATAAAAACAAATATTTCTAATATTTGAAAATTATTCTATTAAACTGGTAACAAAGCCACTTGTTCTACAAAGCTTTGATTTTCTTTAACGCCTTCCATTAATTTATAATACAATAAGATCAGCATACAAATTGACGTTTTAACATCTGATTTTAAAATTTTCTCGTAAATAAAATAAACAATGTCATTGTTACGTAAAATGTATGTATGCCACGATACCTACTTATTTACACGCGCAATACGTCCATCGACAAATCGCAATATATCAAGCGAATAAAGATATTATATCACTAATGCGTTCATACTTTACGTGTAACACATAGAATAGAATATTTTTTGTAGCCCACAAACAAAATAGATACACTAAAAAGCAATAAAGTTTTACTTATGTGGTTTTATATACTAAAAATTTCATACTAAAAATTTCATACAAATATAATATTTTATTGAGCACACGATTTATGCTTTGAATATATAAGAAACTACTCAGCGCATCATGAGTTCACTGTGCGTGAGTCGGGCTCATCGTGTTGTAGGGGGAGGACTCTGGTACTTGCGACCTAGGTGTAGGTTTAAAGGGGTACTATTTCCATTTAGTAAAATATACTAGGGTTTGATCTACTTTTTAAAGAATGCTGCTGATTCAACGATATAGTTACGACAAAAAAATGCCTATGACAGTGGTACCATTCCGGCTTCCGGACCGAATACTAAGCGGCTACCTCCTGCGTTACACATAAAAAGTCTGTTTTGACGAAGACAGCAAAACCATTGCAGATATTGCGCAAGACAGAAGACCAGGTAGACTAGGCGATCCAGCAAGGCAAGATGAATGGCCTAGGGCGGCGGTAGAGGCGAAGTTACCGTTGGTCAACTACATTATCTGACCTCTCCTAATGTCGTAGTGGTTCACCATTCCACTGAATCATCAAAACATCTACGCACCGAAATATACCCTGCTCAACTAACCGCTTCCGATGAATGAACTCCAATAACACTTGGCTAGCGTGGTGCAAGCTGACCTTTGTCTGATTCCTGCACATGAGCGGACCCAGGAGCGTAAGTATATAAGGTGGTTGCTGCCATATTGCAGACTGAAGACGACAATATGCAGCACAAATCAGCTCTATTTAGAGAGTCAATGCTTTTCTTTCTCAACTACGGAGGGAGATAGAAAACGTGTCCCCGACAAATGCTAGTCCTCATGCTTTGAAGGTGGTAGTAACCGTAGCTGCCACCACATCATCTTAATTCGTGGTATATCATCTATCATGACATTTGGCGCGTGGAACGTGAGAACGCTTATTGATTGAAATGGCAACACCTGCCCTGCACGCAGAATTGCCATAGTTCCTTGTGAACTCCGTCGCTACAATGTGGATGCGACTGCCCTTAGTGGAAGAAGAAGGCATCGACACGTTCTTTTGGAAAGGTACCTCTTGTTAAAAAACATGCATCTAATATAAAAAATTATAACTGAAAGAAAAATATTTTCATTCATAAAATATTTTATGGAGGCTACTATGGTGCTGTGGGATAGATAATAGACCTATACTTGATAGCTGATGATTAAATTGCTATTAAATTAATCTAATATGCGATTACTCGAATTCTGAGCGGAAAGAGGTTGAAGGAAATGTGCACAATGCCATCTGAGAGCTGCTGCTTGAAGACAAAATTAAAAAGTAAACATATTAAATTCTCTCAATTTACTAGTAACATAATAAATTCATCTTCAAAATAAATATTTTTTTGCATAATCATTTATTATGCATACCGACGCACCCTTACTTGTATTTTACAACGTAGCAAGATGAGACGGTAAAGCGCGCATAATAAGTAATATATAGATTTAACACAAACAATGCTTGTTTAGACTACACCTATAATTTGAATAGTCGTCGTCGGTTAAACGTTTACGTATCATTAAGCCAGTACCAAGGTTTCTGTTGTTTTAGCATAACAAATGACAGTATGACGTTCTAGCAAATGCGTCTTGTGGAGGAACACATACTGTGGAGAATTTTGTATATATTATTTGATTTTTTTAGCTTACTATTTTGTTTTACTATGTTCTGTTTGTCTACTGTACGGGCTGTACGGAGGTATAGCAGGATAGACAGATAGAATCTAGTGTCAAGCATTTCGTCCATTTTTGGCATGTTGCTCAATACAGAGCTTATTGCAGATATTTTTCTACTGCACCACATGTCACATTCATTTTTTCTCTGCATATATTAATATTTGCTAGTAGGAGTGTACAAAACTGACTGACTTATAAACAGAATATTGGCAAAATAAGCTACAGCCATATACATCAAGCTTTTACCAACGGCGTGACAAATGACACATTCTAAGCGCTCAAAATTACTCTGACCGTAGGCTACATCATATTATAATATAGCCTTCCACTATAAATGGACTATCTAAAAAGAACTTCTTTAAGAGAGAGAGAGAGAAGAGAGAACTTCAAACAAACTTTTCAGCTTCACAATATTAGTATAGATATATAATAAATTTTTCAACAATACTATGACAGCGTATCTAGATCATAACATAGTATTAAGCACTCAAGTAAAGATTATGGTAATATTTTAATGATAGTTTACGTCTAGCCCACTATTAGTTACAATATTGAATTAAATCATGGTATGTGTTTATTTGCATAGAACGTAAATGAAGTATTCGAGGAACCAGAAACGCGTAATTTTATTAATTACATGTGTATATAGTTTACCTATTTTAATCGAAGACTAAGACTTTAGTTTAAGTTATTTATGTTTTTTTTGTTTATGGTCATACTATTCACAATTATATAATAATAATATATGCATTTAAAAAAAACGTAATTCTTTTTCTATGTTGTAATGATATAATTGAAATTGTTATTCCAAATGTCATACATATCGTTTATGATTTCTCTTATAATAAACTAGTTTAAAGCACTTCCATTCTATTCGATAAACATTAAAGTAATTGATATCTATGCATTAATGAGTGATAACGAAACCTTACGAGCCAAGGTCGATGCGTCTGGACACACGCCAGATGAGCAAATTTGATTTCAAATGCGTACCAATATAAGATTATTCAGTTTTGTTTGTAAATAATCATTTTGAAGCGTACGTATTATTTAGGTACGTTTAGTTTTATTTAATATTTTTTATATATATTTTCGCATATAGCAAGGTAAGTAGAGGAGAGAGTGTTAAAATACTAACTTCCCCACTTTACGCCTTATTTTAGAGACAATATTTGATGTGTGATCTTTTTTGTCTAGCAAAAAGGGAAATAGAAATAATAAATTTCCCTGAGTGGGAATCGAGCCCCAACCGTCGCGTTTACGTGTGACGTGTCAGACGTGTGCCACTGCCCTAAGATGACATCTAACAATTAGGTATTGATGATTTAGATACAATTTCTTATGAATATCTATAATTTTTGTAACGTGCGTTTCACGTTCAAACGAGCTTTACATTTTTGATTTTCTGTTTAACATATAGATCTATCAAGACATTAAGGCGTAGTGGGACAGTGTGTGACTGTAAACAATACAAAAAAAATATAAATATAATACATATTTTATTGCACTAAAATATTATAATATACATTGCATATGTATATAAAAAAAAACAAAAATGTACAACAAGGCTGCCTTATCTCTTAATCTTTTCTAGACAACCTTCGGATGTTGAAGTTGTATAAATCTGGGCAGTGCAATAAATAGGATAAAAACCAAAGTAATTGATATATGTTAAAATCGATAGTTGTGAGTTTGATCCCTCTTAAGGGGAACAAATTGATTTACTTTCCCCCCTTTGGCACAATAAAGCACGACGAGCTCCGCCTCGAATTTGGGCGGAAAACCGGGCGGAGAATGGAGGTTCGATGCTCTCTACCTGCTATACGCGGGATAAAGTGCCATAATAAGCCATAATCGGCGCGTCGAGCAAAAACCATGTGTATGTGCATATTTATCTTTGTATATTTTAATATTATTACGTTTTAATCGACATGGAATGATAATAAAAAACAATGCAATACACCTACGATCTGTTTGATTTTTCCGACACCAATAAAATTATAGTTTTTTCCTTGTCGTTTACAATTCATATCAATTTGTAATGGTTGCTTATGATTTACATTTACCACTAGATCTTGCACTTTGACTGTTAGCAATTATACTTGTATAATATGACACGTATATGTCTAGAAATTACTATATTTAGTTCTGAATATGTATACATTATAATATTAAATATTATTAATATATATCAACGACGCCATCCTGGCGGAATGACTTTCGACTTAATAGCCTTCTATATGAATATATGTAAAAAGTTGCTTTTTTTTTTATAATTATTATTTAACTATAGGTATAATTTCTTGTGAAATATGAAAAATTTAAATTGGTATACATATAATGTAACATATATATATATATATATGACAATTTATATAAAATAAAGATAATATTATTTAATAAATAGAATTACAGGCCAGTATTTAATACTAACTATGAGGAAAATTTAGATTTACCTCCTTTCACGCAATGTGTATTACATGTACAATATAAAATTAAACTTCCTATCATTATTTTCCTATGAAAAAATATAAATGACAAATAATGTAAGCTGAATCTCATATTCCAAAGGTAATGTGTCATAAAGCGTATTATATAAATAGAGCTCAGAAACATGAATTAACTTTAAGTGACATTAAATCAGTACAAAAATATACGTAATTTTGTTGTATTATTGACAGTTAAAAGTGTAATTTACTAACATTTACCAGGCTTCACTCGTTTTTTTCAAATGTAAATAACTAAGAGATGTATATAGCACTAGACACATTCTAATGGGCTAAGGTATAGTCGGACCATGATAACTGTAAAATAGCCCATAGCCCATTAGATCTATAGACTATCCTACATGAGAAGAATTTTTCTTTCTTTTCTTTTTATAATATTAGTTGACAGTTATAGATAAAAAATGTGTTCATATAAATGTGTAATCTAAAACATCCGCACATATAAAGTGAAACAGATCTATAAATACATATGATTATCCTCATTCCAGTATACCTAATTACTTTTAAGCCGTGAGCTAATAACCCCTTCGCAATACTTTTACGAAAGTTTATAATTAAATAAAAAAATTGGGTCGATACGTAAAATGGGAAACGAACTTGAAAACTAATAGAATTATTTCAAGCGATTTTGATAAAAGTGATCTTTTGCCAAATTTCCCTATGCTGTATGACGTAGGTTGGCTATACGTTTCCATCCTACAACTGACATGTTAATTGTGAAACTGAAGATAAGTTTTTTCCTCTTAGATGGACACAATTTAGTGTCTGGACACTCGCTTCTCTGCTTTCCGCCCAAATTCGAGACTCCATTCCGTTCAAATACAGCTTGTAACGTATGAAATATATAACATAATATATATTTATATACTTTTAAGATTTTCTTAAATGTAATGAATTTTAATATATTTTCTACATATATAGAATACACAATTTTATTAAATTGTAATGTCGAACATTGTTGGACGTTTTCGTTATCAATTAATTATTACTATTCTCGGTACCTATTAAAGTAAACACGTTAGTTGATTGTTGTCATCGGATTTTTGAGTTATTACGTCTGTGCTTATAAAATCATATGTTTTTTTTTTTTATTTAGAGCCTCAAGCTTATCTAAGCCATTCTAAATAATACAAAACGCATCGCATGAAACTAACAAAACATATTCAGGCCTAATTTTTTAATACTGGAACAGATTCAATGTTCATAAATACGTATGTAACTGAAGTAGAGTAATACGATTTTTTTTAATTAAAACCTCTTTAACTTAATTATCCTTGACCTTTGAGAACATAGTGTCGAAGATACTGGAAGAAGGTCAGTTAAAAAGCAGAGCCCTTCCGGAGGGCACGCATAAAAAGGTTAATGACAGTGGACGAGGCGAAAGAGGTATAAAGCCCATCAAACATATGTCCCGAACCTCCTAGAGGTTTACTTAAAACGGGCTAAACTGTACAAACACTCCTAAAGGTTTTTCTATGAGTATCTTTTGCTAGTAATTTTAAAGTTTGATAGTATTCGGCATATTTGTGTTTGACAGCGGGACATATGGAAAGATAAGAACGGTAGCTTTTGGCCCTCCGTTCTCTCTGGCTACCCAGCTCGGGAAAAAGCATGAAGCTATCTTTGTATGTACATATACATTATACATATATCTAGAGCAATGGAGAAGTATAATCAATCGGCTACATTGTAACGCATCGGTATTAATCGACATCAATAGCCGCCGCAGTGACTCACAATGTTTATAGTCGATTATCGGTTATCATGTTTTAGTTCGCGTCGGATGGATTATGGATCGGCCGGTAGCGAGCGCGATGTAATGTAAAACTAAAAATAATCACCTATAAAAGGGTTATGAGACAATCGACCATACGTTGTAAGAAAAGGTAAACTACCGGCGACGTACATGAAGACGTACGTATTCAAATCGATTTTAATTGTTGATGTCACATGTTGTTCTTGATGAGCTTATTAATAAACTAGCGACCCGTTCGCGGTTTCGCTCGCTATGTCGATGTTTTTCGTATTTATTTGAATATGACACTATATATATATATATATATATATATATATATATATATATATATATATATATATATATATATATATATATATATATATATATGCATAGGTTCAGATTTTTTTTCTTATCTTCTCTCTTCGAAGCACTTTGTCTATGTAAAATTATGATATATATATATATATATATATATATATATATATATATATATATATATATATATATATATATATATATATATATATATATATATATATATATATATATATATATATTTTATTTGCAATATTTTATCTGGGTGAACGTTTCCCGCGTAAGTCCGGCTACCGCGGTTAAAAACATAAAATAAAAATTGCCTATATGCTTGCTCCATAACTTCGTCTATCTATCTGCCTGTAAAATTGTAGTTGTTCGGGTGATTACTTCAGACATACGCAAAGACAAACACACAGATAAATTTCCTGACTTTTTTGTTAGTGTTATATTAACGTACGTACAACATATACATAGTTATTAGTTTAAATTTTGAAATTTTATTTTTATATTATTTTATTTTTTATTTTATTTGTACATATAGAAATTTAGGAATTTGGATAAGGCCTGACGTTTTGGTACACATTTTATACCTATTCAAGTCTCTTATCCTTTAAATATATATATATATATATATATATATATATATATATATATATATATATATATATATATATATATATATATATATATATATATATATATATATATAGGAATTAGGACGTTTCTATATATTAACAATTATCAATTTATATAACACATGCATATAAAAAATTGGTTTAAAATGGTAATAATTTCACTTATTCTAACTGCCTCAACCAAGATTTTATGGAACAGACAGACTGACAAACAGATAAACTTCAAAGCTAGCTAGATTAAACATCTAGTATCACGTTTTGTGTTAACATTTCGAAAATGACACTAATGCATTTACTAAGACCTGCCACTTTCTCTGTTATAACAAAAGCTCGGTTATATCTAACCGGTAACTTAGATTACACGTAATTTAGTTATCTACTATAAAAATGCCATACTTAACTTTAATTAATGTAAATGTCATAAATATATAAAAATATTTCAATCTAGAGTGAGGAGAGAGGGAGAGAGAGAGGGAGAGTCTACATATAAGTCGTTCGCTTTTTTTTAGTTAAATATTAGTCTCTTGGTAAATACCGTTTTTAACTTAAAGTATTGATTTCTTATCTTCAATATGAATTATAAACTGTTGATATACAGAACTAATACTAATTATAAGAATTTTTTATAATATGTCTTTAAAGAAAGAATCCATTAGCTTGATAATTAACTATATGAAGTATGAATGAAATCTGAAATTACGAAAATATTTCATCCCCTCTATAGGAATCGAACCCATAATCATCGTATTTCCTGCCAGACACTGCTCCACTAAACAACGATATCCTCGTAAAAAGAACAAAAAAATATTTTTATATATACCATTGCGTGTAGCCTGTATAGTATATACCTATATTATATGATAATTTAAGTATGGCTAATTTAGTCCTAGCTTCAATTCAGTGAGTCAGTGTTTATATTTTAACCGTGTTTTAGTTCAACTGTACATCCGTCTGATAGATTAGATATTATAGCTCATTCGGTAATATTGCTGCCAGAAATAGACGACTGCACTTTAATCTAAAAATTTACTATTGGACGCTTTTGTAGCGTACTGTGTACTTGAAATGTATCTATCAAGTAGGATTATGGGTTCAAATTACGAGTGCATACACTGTGCCAAGTACTTAAGGCTCGCAAAAGATGTCTACATTTAGTTTTGGGGACGTTGCGTATTCAATGGTGGAGCTCTGTCGACATTTTGTTTTGCTAGAGCGGACCAATGGCTATAACTCGATCCACCGACGGGGGTCGAATTGAGATATCTCGTTTACAGTCAGATGCTCTTCCAAAGGAAATACTTCAACATTTTAACAGCGACTATAAAATTTGATTTCGTCAATTTTTCGTGGGTTTTGTGTGTTGTTTCGTGTATTGAGCTTAAGATGAAATTCGTATATAACAAATAAAAATATTTTCAAATCTATAGTTCCCGATTACCACATTGAACCCAAATTTAAACTGATTACAAAATTTTTCAGCTTTATAATATTAATTAAGTAAAATAAATTGTACATTATTTATTTTTGGCATATTGCGGTTCTTTCTTCTTCATCTCTGACATATTGTATAGTAAGCCTAAAGTTGTATCTGCCATATAGCCTGGTAAGCGGTGAAAATTTCGTGTTTTACATTTCGCTCCTTTCATGTTCTTTACTTCCGGCGGAACTCAACGCCGTGCGATCGATGACGAATCTTAAAATATAGAATTAGTAATAAATACCTACCTACCTGCCGAAGCTGGTTTTTCCTTTAAATTGAAATCAAATCACTAATTTAATTAAATTTTCAACCATGGAAGCCGCAAGTTGTTTATTTACTTTTAAAATGGCATGGTGTCAATATGTCTGTCAGACCTAATATGATGATTCACTATTAGAGATATATCTATAGAGCTATATGCTTGAACAAATAAGCGACTACAATTAATTGTTATTATAAAATTGCTTTAGAACGCATAACTGCGTTGTGTGTCATTCGGTTTTATTATCCAATGGTCATATATTGGTCAGGAGAATCATATTTTTCTTAATGTAATGCAATGTACATCCACATTCAATATAATACAATAGATACTAGTTAAAAATCTCATTAGTAATAGGGTGTATAATAATTAAATTTAAATTATTATTATTTGAGATTTTATATGCAAATTTTAGTTTCTGTGTTGTTTTAATTTTTTTGTAGAATATAATATATAGTTAAAGTGTAATAATCACGTTGACAACATAATATATATATATATATATATATATATATATATATATATATATATATATATATATATATATATATATATATATATATATATATATATATATATATATATATATATATATATATATATATATATATATATATATATATATATATATATATATATATATATATATATATATATATACATATATATATATATATATATATATATATATATATATATATATATATATATATATATATATATATATATATATATATATATATATATATATATATATATATGTATATATATGTATATATATATATATATATATATATATATATATATATATATATATGTATATATATATATATATATATATATATATATATATATATATATATATATATATATATATATATATATATATATATATATATATATATACATATATTCTAACTGTGTAGTTTTATATGTCGAAAATAATATTAAGCAGTGGGCTGGACACATCTGTCGAAGAACCGATGGCGGAGACGAGTTCTAGAGTGGAGACCGCGAAGTGGCAAACGGAGTGTAGGGCGCCCTCCAGCTTGATGGACCGACGACCTAAAAAAGGTAGCCGGCTCTGACTGGATGCGGAAGGCGGAGGATCGGGATCTCTGGCGCACCCTAGGGGAGGCCTGTGTCCAGCAGTGGACAGTAATCGGCCGATTTGATGATTGATGATGATGATTTGCTTAATACATTTGCTTAGAATGGGGAATAATTTGCTAATTAAATTAAATAATTTTATTATAATAGTACTTTACTTATTAATTGTATAGCAACAAATATATATATATATATATATATATATATATATATATATATATATATATATATATATATATATATATATATATATATATATATATATATATATATATATATATATATACACTTATTTTTTTTTTAGGAGCCAGAGTAATCAGTTGTGTTCGCATTATTCTTTTATTTACCCAACCTCACATTAAATAAATAGTAGTAATATTATAATGAATATTTAATACGGATCGTTATTAGATAACGAATCCGAAAGTAATGAATGGGTTTGAGCTTGGCAGTCAAATGTTTGTTAGGTTACACGCACAAAATAAGGCACCACGGGCGGCAAATAAAAAAAAATTTAATATTCCATATATCGACACGTTAAACGTTTCCATATTACCTGCACACTGTGCCTGCGATCACTGTGCCTGAGATCAGAGTCCATATTACCTGCACACTGTGCCTGCGATCAGAGTGCGTTTGTACTTAAAATATGTTGTTTATCATATACAGT